>BTSX01000006.1:13830024-13888161 GCA_036245825.1 Pristionchus entomophagus
GTGGAGAGAAGTGATATGTGGGTGCAAATAGAAGAGAGAAGAGAGATTGATCTACCAAAGGAGAGAAGAAGGAAAAGATCGTAGATTGGATGGAATCGAAGGAGAAAGAGAGGGATTCCCCCTACTGAGATGAGACTGTCTAGAGGAGTCCCTCTCTCTCCCTCTCTTCCTCTTCTATCTCCATCCTATCTCCTTCCTTCCCTATTATATTTTCTCCTCCTCCCTTCTCCTTCAGTAAACTTCTCTCTATGACATATCCATCTATTCATCATGAGTCTATTCTGAATCTTCATTTCCTCTACAATCACATGAATCCTTCTCTCCCCTCCCTCTCTCCCCTCCCTCTCTCCCCCTCTCTCTCTCCCCCCCTCTCTCTCCACTCCCTCTCTCTCTTCCTCTTGAGGATTCTCTCCTCGTCTGACGCGTGCTAATCTTGGAACGACTCCCACTTTGTTCTCTATCTCTTTCTCTCTCTCTCTCTCTTCTTCAGTTTCTGGCATTTTTCCAACCTCTCCTCCCCTTCTCTCCATCTTTTCTCGTCTCTCTCACATCAGATGGCAAATTGTTTGCTTGTGACGAAACACGCAAGAATTTATCAATGAGCAAACGAGTACTGAATGATCTTTGATCTTTTGCTCTCATCTTTCCACTTTAATTACTTTGATCTTTCGAATCTCCTTCCATTCAATATCCATCCCCTCTCACTTCCATTCACATGTCCGTTACTCCTATAGATAGATGCTGTCTCTTATCCCTTCTTTTCTGGCGCCAAAGTGGCGGAATCTAGGGCCATTCTGGCGCCACAAAGTCGATGGTTGTCCTCTCGTTCCGGCTTCCTTTTGCATCCTCTATCTCATTCTCTCTTTCCCTTCCCTCATCTCCTCTTTTATTCGTTTCGTGGTCCTCCACCCATTTGAGACCTTCTCTTTCCCATTTTGAGACTGAATATAATTCTCCATCAATTAAGGAGTGGACCCCATCTCCATCAAATGGCCTTTGTTGGAGGAGGAGGGGGTGGGCCTTCATCATCATCATCAGCAGCTCCATCAGGAGCGACACCAGGGCCTCCAGGAGGAGGTGGAGGAGGAGGGGGAGGGAGACAGAATGGTGCTTACTTTGTGTATTTTCTCTTCTTGTTTAGGAGCTGAACTTAATTATATTGTAATTATCTTTATGATTACTTTAAATTTCAAGCGGTTTGGGATGAATGTATTTAAGGTGACCTCCAAGCAACTCTTCTCGCTCTTGCAGCAGGAGGGGTGAATGTACAACAGATACAGGTATCTATCAATCAAAGTTCCATTGATAGAAGGGGAGAAGGAGGGGAAACAGAGGGGGAAGAGAACCAGAATGAGTTCAACGAACGGATTGGAAGAGAGAGGAGAGAACGGGGGGGGGGGGGGGGGGGGGGGAGGGGGAGAAGATGGGGGTTTGAGGTTTAGATAGGAGGAGAGCTTACTCGTGTTCGAAGTTGTGTGTGAAGAAGAGAAGAAGGGAGACATGTGATCGGAAGAATGGACAGAAGGGAGGAAAAGAGAGGGGAGGGAGAAGGGAGGGAGAAGGGAGGAGAGAGAAGGGAGGAGAGAGAAGGGAGGAGAGAGAAGGGAGGGGAGAGAAAATAGACTAAAGGTTATGCTCCCTGACGAGAAAAACTGCGTCAAAATTTTTCACACATCATCTTCTTTCTCTCTTTCTTCTCTATACTCTCTCATCTCTCTTTCTTTCTCTATCACTCTCTTCCTTCCTCTCAATCTCTCGTCTCTTGATTCGAATGTTTTTTCCTCCTCTGAAACTCTGGCATTACCCATGCTCACACTTGACAGTTGTTGAGGGGGGAGAGAGAGTTCATTCCCCTATGATCATCAGAGAGAATGAAGAGGGAGGGAAGAGGGAGAAGGTTGGGGGAGGGGGGAGGCGGGAGGGGGGAGAGGGGGGGGGGGGGTCGAGCTACCCTCGAATAGATCTGCTAGTTAGTTCCATATTGACCAGTTGAGAACAACTGTCCGATGGCTGAGTTAATTCGCCGATTCGTCATTCTTTCCTTTCCCTCTCTCTCTCTTTCCATTCTCACTGAACTCTTTTGGTCTTGTGAAATGAGCGATTGATGTACTGTAAAGAGAGTGAATAACACACGAGTGGTGGGAAAGAGAGGGGATAGAAGAGGATGGATGAAGAGGAGAGAGAAGTGTCCAATGGAGCTGTCAATGGGAAGAGAGAGGAGAAGGGTCTTGATGCTTCCATTCCAGGATGCTCTGGTGCAGCATCAACAACAACAACAGCAAGCACAGCAACAGCAGATGCTGCAGGTGCTGCTGGCCCAGTCTCCTGCAGCAGGGACAGCAGCAACCAGCTGCAGCCCCGCCCCAACTGCAGCAAGTGCAGCAACCACAAAACAGTGAGTATCCTTCCTTCATTGAGGAGTTGTTGACGAGAGAGAACTGGATATCCTCCTTCATTGTTGACCTGAGTGATTCCTCTGAGTGCACTCTCTATTGATAGCAGTCCACTATTCACTTCCATCTCATATACCCCTTGGATCAATACTTGATCGATATTCAGAACACAGACCTCTATATTTTTTGCATAGTCCATTAAATTTCTATCGATACATTCTCATCGATCTGCATTCGCATAACATTCTGCGCTCTCATTATCTCTCCTTTCCACTCAAATTCACGCAAGATAATAAGAGGGGCTTCTAAGGGATGACTCCATCCGATGAAGGAAAGGTCATTTTGAGAGATATAAGAAGAGAGAGGAAAGCTAAGATGATTGAGAGAGGAAGATTGGATGTCTTGTAATCAACGAGATTATACAAACTACAGTAGAAGGGAAGAGTTCATGTATCTCTCTCACCTCTCTTCCATTCATTCTCTCGAGATGGAAAGGGAAGGGAAGGAGGGAAGGGTACAGTGTCAATCATCGTGATCTTTCTCTGATTACGTCCCTCGACGAGAGATGAGAGAGAGACAGTGTGTCATCCTTCTACCCCCTCCCCCCCTCCTCTCCCTCTCTTCTCTAGTTCCAGACATGTTTGGTACTGCCGTGGCGCCAGTTAGAGAGTGCAGCCTTCAGAGAGACTGGGAAGAGAGATAGAGATGGATGGAGAGAGAGAGGGGGGGAGAGAGGGGGAGAGAGGGAAGGGAAGGGAAAGGAGAGATAATAACTCGAGTGTGAGTGCATGACGTGGACAGACAACTATCTCTCCCTTCCAGATCTCGTGCAGCAACTGCAGCAACAGCTTCTCCTTCATCAATTGACTGCAGCAGCTGCAGCACAGCCGGCTGCAGGTGCCTCAGGCTCCTCCCTCGCCACTCTGGTGCTTCTGCTGCAGCAGCAGCAACAATTGACATCGGTGCTCACGAGTACGGGAGGAGGAAATGTAGGAGTGGCTGCACAGGCGAATCCATTGATGCAACTGACGAATGCCGTACTCCATCAGAGTCAGCAGAGTCAACAACAGGAACAGAATCTATTGCAACAGAGAGCATTGATGGAGATATTGAATAATCAGCAAAGTGGAGGGAATGAGAGGTGAGGAGAGAAGGGAGATAGGAATGAAAAAGAGGGAGATTGAGTAGAGACAAGTTATTCAATTAAATCTTCAGGCCGTCGATTATGTCTAGTCTGGCATCAAATGCCTCTACTAGCAGAGACACGGGATTGGGAGGATTGACGAGGTGGGGATTGACTAGTGATGATGCAAGTGACTAATGAAGACTCTTCCATCTTCAGTCTAACTCGACCCCAGCCCATCGATATCTCTCAACAATCATCGTCGAGGAATCTTCTACAGCAACTGCAGCAACAGGGATCGACATCTGCTGCAACTACGACCAATCCAGTGCAGCCACTCACCCATCCACCACCAATGATTCGAGGAAACTCGGGTCTCGATCAGGTAGTCGACGTGATGGATGAGATTGAAGAGAGAGAAGTCTCACTTATCCAATCTGTTTATAAATCAATAAATGCAATGGCTTGTACAAAAAAAACTTCAGAATATAATGAATACTATTAAGGCGCGAGCAGCTCAAGCAGCAGCAGCTGCAGCCCGTGCAGCAGCTGTGCCTCAGGCGAATCTGAATGATCCCTCTTCAGTGGAGACACGCATACAGAGACTTATCAAGCAAAATGAGGAGATACGTACGTTCATTTCATCTGGTCATTCAGAGATCCTTGTTGTATCCATAGTACTTGTGAAGATGAGGATATCTTCTCAGTGGAACCAGCCCCAGTCCTCCTCAAACGGCGTCCCTATCATCGTGCCCTCGGGGCTCAAGCCAGTATTGACAATGACAGCAACCACAGTGGTGATTGTGATCTACCACATGGAAATATTGATCTTTGATCTCTCAGGTTCCTCTCGTACTTCTCCTGGAATCACTCCTCGATTCCCTCCTCCCACTTCTCGTCCATTGCCTCCTCCCACCACTAGGAGTCAGAGTCTATTCGAACTGGGTCTCAAGGTGAGTGGGATAATGTAGGGTACGGTATGAATACTCTATCGATCTCAGCCTTCCACTTCCTCCTCGACTCCTATTCCTTCCTCTATTCTTCCCAATGGGAGTCTCACTAGTGGACAACCGATGAATCGAGGATTGGCAGCTGAACTACAGCACATGTTCATGACTGGGGTCGAACCTAGTTGTTCGGTGAGAAAATCGATGAAGAATCAAAGATGTATTACTATAGAATATAGAATTGATTCCGAATAGCCAAGCCTCTTCCTCGTAGATGACAGGTATGAATGATTGCAGCGTACCAATGAAGCGGCCCCTGAGTGTCCTCACTGCAAATTGAGATTCCCCAATGAATCGACCAGAGAGGTCAGAACAAAACCCACTCTATCCACTTCAAACTGTCAACTGCAGGCGCATCAAGATCGATTGCAGCAAGAAGGAAGTGCCATCTGCAGCAGCTGCAGCCGACTCTCTGCAGCCAGATAACCGCCATCCCCTCAAACGACGACTACTCGCCGCAGTCGCACAGCAAGAAGATGCTGCAGCCAAGATGGCAAGGGTGAGTGAATGGGACGACCTTTCTGGACACTGACATGCACTGGCCCAGTTATCATCCATTTCGAAATACTTAAATCTACATTCTCTGATAATGAGACAGTGTTCTTTTAGATGTCATCTGAGCCTAAACCGTCCACCTCATTCTCCTCTCCGTCTGGTGGCAATGGTGAGGATGTGATAATAGTCGGCGAGCGAGTCGCACCCCCAGGGAGTACGGTAGATGCACTACGATCCCCCTATCGACAGCCAGTGGGTGAGTGATTCCCTCTGAGTGATGTAGATGGAAGTGTCTCCTTGCAGAAATGCCTGCCCTCAACCGTCGATCTACGGTCGCTTCCTTCCCTGATTCTACTGCAGCTGCAGCATCTGCAGCCGAGAGATCTGCTGCAATTCTGAATGGACCCCCGATGTCTCGTGATGAACAAGTTGAATTGATACGGAAGCTGATAGCCCGTGGAGTTCCCTTCGACGAGAGCATCCTTCAACTGGTCGGAGGGGGCCCATTGGCTGCTAGTTCCTCCGCCCCGCCCCCTCCTGCTGCAGCTGCTGCAGATCCTGTCGTGCAGCAACCACACAATCTACTCCATAGCAGTAGTGAGGACAGTGATGATATTCAAGTGAGTGGATTGATTGGGAGAGCGACGGGAGAGACTAACCATGGCTTGGCTCATCACCTATTCCTTGTCCATTGCATGTCCCTGCTCTCACTCAGGTGATAGAGGCCTCTTCCGTCTCTGATCGACACTCCGTCCTTCCCTCCTTCTCTGCTGCTCCCTCCCCTCATCCTGCAGCATCTGCAGCACGTCCTTCTGCTGCTCCGACCCCTAACCGAGCTGGTTATGAAGTGCCTACATCCGCTTTCACTAACCCCGACACCTCGGTATGCTTGGCTTGGCATGAATAGATAGTGAATTGTATGAAAAATTGAATGGATAAAGATAATATATCTCAGATGCATGACCAATCGCTGCCCTTAGAGAGAAGGACATCGAAAGTGTGGACAAGAGATGAGAGAGCTGATCCAGAGGTTAGTAGGAGAGGGAGAGGGGAGGGGGAAGGGGGGGGGGGGGGGAGGAAGGAGGGGGAGGGGGGGAGGGGGGGAGGGGGAGGAGGAGAGGGGGTGAGTAATGAAGTAGTCGTTTCAGACAGCATTTCGGATGAATGGAGATCTGCAAGGAGGGGTGGACTCTCCTTACTACATGGTGAGTCTCTCCATCTCCCATCTCATCCTTCATCTCTCTCTCTCTCCTTCCAGACCTATCCTCTCTGTTCTCCTCATCTCTCTTGTGTCTCTGACAGTGGAGGTCACTCTAAACATCCCCATCCAGACATCAAATTGGATCCCGTTCCATATGCAACTGCTGCTCCTGTCGGGTTAGTCGGACGGTTTAATGGATTAACATGGGATTGTGTTTGGTGTGAAAAAGACGTAGTTCTATTTATTTGCAGTTTCTCCCGTGAATCAGCCATCGCTACTACAATGTGTGGGATTCGTCCTCTCTGTGCGCATAAGATAATGGGAAAGGAGGAATCAGTCTATGATAGCATGTACAAATTGGTAAGTATGTACAATCATTCCCATTTCATAATTCCATATTGTGTCATAACAAAAAAAATTAATCCGTAAAGTAAAACGGGAAATCTAGGAGTGGATGAAAATACACTAGTATGCTCACAATCAATTATGTATTGCAGCCTGTGGATGGGAACGAATCAGAGTCTAAACTCAACCATCTCTTCATGGGGGCAGTGTCTATGAAACCAAAGATGGGAGAACGACCATTCAGGTGAGAGAGATTGAGTAGTGGTGATGATATAGCATATGGAGGGTCTTTCAGAAGGGATCATTCCAGATATGAAATAGCTCATTCCAGATATGAAATAGCGAGGAAAGATCAGATGAAATCGACTCATTCATCCTTCTGGTTCGTCTCACTACGTGTCAGTTTCCTTCTGTTCAATCTTGTTGATTCGAAGTAGAAGGAAGGAAATAGAAAAGAAGAGGATCCTCTACTGTAACTTGTTCCATTCAGCAACGTCAATTGATCACTGAACGTGCTGCAGCCTCTGCCCTCATGAACACCCAGATCGCCCTCGATGATGCAGCCAATGAGTTCCATGCAGCAAGAGAGGCTGCTGCAGATGCTGCAGAGATTGAGATAAAGAAAGAAGTGAAAGAGGAAGAGGTAAAAGACACATCTTATCATTATACGATGAAGATATTGAAGAGAAGAATAGTGCAGTGATAGGATTGGATTGATGAGTAAGAGAGAGATTGTAGATGATGGACACGACTGAACCTCCAATGGGAGAGACGAGTAGAGTCAGTCTGGGAGGGAGAGAAGCCAAGGATCTCTCTATCGATGAAGATCTCACTGCTATTGTAGAGGAGAGAAGAAGAGCAATGGAAAGAGTGAAGGAGGAAGAGTAAGTGGATGCATTAATAGATGGAGAGATTAAATGTCATGGAGAGATTGTAGTGGTGATGGTTGATCTTTGATCTTTTCCCTTCTAGAGAACACGAGGCAGCCATCATGGCAGCTAAAGAACACACGATGACATCACTCGGATTGAAGACTGGAGAGAAGAGAAGACATCGAGATACTACTAGTGTTGATAGAGTCAGTTGATCTATCTATCTCTATTCGGACTGAGATTAAGAAGTGAATGATGAATGATCGCTTTGAGATGTCAATAGGAGACATAACTTCCCTCCTCGACATGTGTCCAGAGGAGGTTCCACCCATGGCTAAGATGCAAGCACAAAGAGATCCAGTCATTGGAGGATATAAGACTGATGAGGTATACATTCAATATCCACTTACTTTCTTCTTATCATTCTTCTTGCATTCTCTTGCATATATCATTCTTCTTGCTTTCTTTTCCATGAGAGTCTCATATTCATTTCTGAGACTGATGGAGCGAAGAGCTGGAATAATTGAACCTTCTAGGTGTACGTGTATGTCCGTGGTCGAGGGAGGGGTCGATATGTGTGTGATAGATGCGGAATACGATGCAAGAAACCATCCATGCTCAAGAAACATATCAAGTCAGTTGACTCTTGCATCTCACGTATGATGAATGTTGATCCATCTGTATTTACCTCTGAAGTCGTGATTAGAGATGATGTCACTCTTAATATTCTTTTTTCTGAGTGATCCCCTTCAGATCTCACACGGACGTACGTCCATATCAGTGCACAGAATGCAATTTCTCATTCAAGACCAAGGGAAATCTCACGAAGCATCTAGCAAGCAAAGCCCATCGGAGGAAGTAAGATATCTCACTCCTTCCGTACTTTTTATTCCTTCTGATTCAATCTCCGTAAAGTGTCGATAATGACTAGAAATACCGGTGTTTCTCTCTCAGAACGACTCCGACAGAAGGAATTGGTGCTCATTCCCTTCCTTCTTCTCGATCGAATCGTCGACGATCGGAGATTGACGTCGTTGGATCGGATTCAGAAGATGAAGATGACGATGATGATGATGAGGGAATGGAGATGGGAGCCATTGATGATGATGTCACCAAGGAAATGGATATCAATATTGACAATGGGTGAGAGAGGAAATGGAAAGGGGAGATAGAAGTATAATCTATCCAATGAAATATAATTAGGATAGAAGCCAGAATCGAGCTTTACAAAGAAATTAATAGAAAGTAGAATCGTCCCCGTTCTGTCTATTCCAAAGAGTCGGTTCTTCAGTGGAAGTGACGATGATTTCGATGAATTGGATTATGGAGAGGAAGATGAGACAGTCGGAAGAGGACATCTACCCAGTGCTGATAGACATCCTTATCATAAATTCGGACAAGGTCAGATCATCATTTATTCATTTGATTAGAAATGAGCGTTATAGGAAACATTCTTACCATTTTGTATTTATATGGGATATATGGATTTGATTGACTTCCTTCCTTCAGAGCAAATTCTAATCGAGAGACGTGCTCATACTCCTCCAACTTGTTGGGTGAGAGCACCAGAGAGACAGGGAGACAAGGGAACTCCTCAATGGCCGGTCACTGCTTACTCCAACAGGTATACTCAATGTGTTCCCTCCCTGACCCTCGTGGTGTGTCGAGTGAGACGAAATTTCCCAATCGTCGATCTCGATGCACCACGGTCGCTGCTGCCGATGTCCATGTCTACAAGTGGTCTTATGTCTGAGCTACGTGAGCTTTCACTTAATCCTCGACAGATATTCTGTCAATTTGGAATGAGTGACAATCATAGGGACTAGTCCACTGCAGCTACAGTGTAGCATCGGCACGCAGCGAGGGAAGGGAGAGGGGTCTGACTCCCTCTCTCCCCCCCCCTCCCCCCTCCCCTCATTCCATATCCACTCACTAACACTGGTCCCTCTGTCTCGTGTGCAGGGGGTATTGCAGAAGATGTACCTCGGCCCCTCCTGTAGTCCAGACTATGAAAGGAGAGAAGGAAGAAGAAGAAGAGAAGGGAGGAGAAGCAGGAGAAAAAAGAAGGAGAGATAGAAGGAGACATAGAAAGAGAGAGGTATGGTACAGAATGATGAGACAGATTGATGATGAGAGATTGAAGGGAGGAGATACCAGAGGGAATGCGAGTGCTGCTAGTAGCAAGGGAGGAGAAGAGAAGAGAGGAGAAAGTGGAGGAGGAAGAGAGAGGGGACCAGGAACTACCGTACCCGGCACTGTCGGATTGTATGCAGCTGCACAACAGGTGAGGGTACTGTATACCCTACAGTAATCTAGTCATCGTAATCTGACTCTTTGCAGTATTCACCATCGGATGTCCAGTTATCAATGACGAATGCCACACTATCAACACAACAAGCAGGGAGGATACAACAACAGATGAAGTGAGGAGGGGAAGGGGGGGGGGGGGGGGGGGAGAGATCCCTTTCATTGATCATATCCTAATATTCCTCCCTTCAGTTCATCATATTCTTCTTGTCTTCTGGACGTTCCCAAACTGGCCTCAGTCCTTCCTCCATCTGCTTCTTCTCTTCTCACTCAAGGGACATCGGACCAGATGCAAGCAGCAGCCTCTCTCCATCCATCCACTTTAGCTGCAGCCAGATCTCTCGTTGCTTCGCCATTCATCCCAATCCAGGGACAGGGTCAGATATACCTTATATTTTCCCCTCAGAAACAACAATCATTTAAAAATGGACCTTTCACTACTATTCTTCAGCCGGCAGCAGTGGTGGGACTTCCGCCTCGACTCCTCTTGGTTATCAATTAGAGACGGAGGAAATGAAGTGTGGAGAGTGCGATAGAGTATTCAGAAAAGCATCTGACTACACTATGCATGTCCACACTCACAATCTGGAGAGAAGCAAGGTATGTCAGTCCCCCTTTCCCTATCCTTCTCATCCCCCCCCTCCCCCCTCCTCTTCTATCCTCTCCTCTCCTTTTAGATGCGTCTCCTCTACACGTGTCCCGAGTGCAAACTAGGCCACAAGAGCAAGCAACAACTCGCCCGTCACATCGAAGTAGCCCATCCCCTTCTCGCAGCAAGGGGCGGGGCTGCAGCTGCTGCAGAGGAGATTGCAGCACGACAACGAAGCTCCTCCAGTTGCTGTTCGGTGGTCGGAGGAATGAATGCAACTGCTGCAGCACAGGAACTACCTATTGAACAGACGATTCTCAACGGTGAGAGAGAAAAGAGAGGGGAGGAAGGAAAAGAGAAGATTTCAGTCACAACGAATATGTCCAACAATCCTCGTTCCTTCGTGTGTGTTGATTGCAATATCGGATTCAGAAAGCATGGAATATTGGCGAAACATCTGAGGTGAGATGATTGAGATTGATGGAGATAGTTGAATAACGAACATTTCACTATCTTTATGACAACAGAATCAATTGAATATTTCAGATCGAAGACTCACGTGATGAAATTGGAGACTCAGAAACTGCTTCCCGAGGATTCCCTCACTCTCATCACTAAGAGGGTCAGTGATCTTTGATCTTTCAATGCAATGATCTTTGATCCCTACAGGACAATGGAACGTGTCTGAACGAGGTGGACACCACCAGTTGTGACACTGCCCGAAGGAGTATATTGAGTGAGTCAGCTCTCTGATCTTTGATCTTTGATCTTTCTCTCCTTGAGGGATCGTTGATCGTATCCGTGGGGAGAATGCAGCAGCGGCAGCCTCAGTCCAAGTCCAGGCCCTTCCCTCTCAGACGAATGGTCCTCACTCAGTGGATGAGCAGAGGAGACTCGTCCTTCCCATCGCAGCCCCTCATTCCACGGTCCCTGCAGCAACTGCAGCAGATTCAGTCACAGCCACTGCTGCAGCCATCTTCGCCCAGCAGCAAAGAGGGGCAGTGCAGCCAACTACCGTAGACCTGTTAGAGTTGCTGGCCATGGCACATCGCAGTCTCACTGGCACAGCCAACACTTCCACCGAGTCTGCAGCATCTGCAGCACCAGCCACTACCACGGTGGCCTCTGTCTCCGTGTGGATGCCCCCTAAGGCAGAGGAAGTGCAGCAGACCGCGGCTGCTGCAGCTGCTGCACTGGCTGCAGTCTCCCTACCACAGCCAACCATCCAGAGAAGACCTTCCTTCGATGCTAATGGATATGTGGGTGAGTGGAGAAAGAATGAGATCCAACTAAGAGAATGGGAGAGGGGGAGGGGGGGAGGGGGAGAGGGGGGAGGAGTGAAGGATTTCATTCAGATCGACTGGGCAATGGCCATTCCTCTACTGCTGTCACTCCTCCCGCTCTCACTCGATGTGGCGTCTGTGAGATGAACTTCGAGAATCCTATGGACCATCAGGTGAGAGAAAAAAAGAGAGGGAGGGAGAGGAGGGGGGGGAGGGGGGAGGAGTGAATTACCCCTTCCAGATCCATATGATGACTGACCATATTGTGATGAGAGATGGACACGATTTCGCATGTCCAAGACCTAATTGTGATAAGGTGAGTGGATAGAGGGAGGAGAGGGGAATAGGGAGGAAGAGGGACCATCTGACTCCTTCAGGTCTACCCCAATCAAGAGTCCCTTCGTGTCCACATCCTCGCTCACTTCCGTCAACAAGAAAAAGAAGAGGAGACGATGGGAGGGACAACCATCCTTCGTCCCTTCGACTTTGCGACCGGTACGACTGCTGCAGCTGCTGCAGGGAAGGAAGAGGGAGAGGCATCAGCCAGTGATGAAGACACCATGGAGATGGAGGGAGGGGGAGAGGAGAGCAGTTGTCCCAGTAGAGCCAGGTACGGTTGGAATACAGTTAGAGAAGGGATACGATAGATGATTTGTATTGATTGGTGAATGAATTGGGTAATTGCAGTACACTGGAAGGCGGATTGAGAATATCCGAGGAAGAGGATGATAATAGAGGAGAGATGGAAGTGGAAGTGCGACCCGAGAGAGAAGAGAGTAGAGGGGGATTGGCCTGTTCCATGTGCAATGCCCCTCCATTCGAGACTGCTGCTGCACTACAGACACATTGGATGACAATCCATATCGCGTTGAGACCCCATGTATGCACGGTGAGTACGGTAGGAGATGGAGTGGTACTGTACATATATGGATATCCATCGGAAATGTCCATTCTTATTAATTCAGACATGCGACGCGAGTTTCACGCAGAAGGAACAGCTCGACTTCCATATTTCGACCACTCATCGACAGTGAATTGGTGTTATCCTTCCATGTATTCCCTTGTTTATCCCATCTCTTATCCCCCAACCACACACTACTAATTTCCTGCCGAAGTCTTCGTATCCGGGAGGAAGCGTGATTGAGTGAATACTACTATGGAGAGGGGAGATGCACCTTTAGAGAGTAATTTAGAGAGAGACGAGAGGGACTCGTTAGTGTCATCCCCCCTCCCCCTTCCCCCCCCCCCTCCCACCTTCACTCTCTCATTCCAATCATATGTGGAGGATGCATCCACTTCCCCCTAAATCCCTCCACAATTGCACTACTATTCATCAGAATATCTCTTTCCATAGGATTCACTCAATCACAATGCATTTTATATCCCCAGTCATAGTCTCCAAGACCATTCCGTGATTTATTTGCATCGGTTACTGTATTCTCTTCGCTGACGGGTTTCTCTCAATTAGTTTTTTATTCGATGAACATTGATAGTCTCATCGAATCTTTCTACTGGTGATTGATGCCATGGAGAGAGATATGTCCATTGTGTATCATAGTCAGATCTATCTAATCACCTATTTATTCGATATCGAGTAGATCAAATCCTTATTGTTTACATTCACATTCTTTCATCAGTCCAATGAACTTTCTCAGGTTGTTCATGTTGCTTGTCTTGTTTTGATAGAGATTTATCAGATATGAACCTCGTTTTTTTACTATCATGTTAGTCTTCCGAGACCTAAACGCATTCAAAACAGAGTAATAGAGAAGTGAAATATCTTTTCAAACACGGTCTATCACTGCTCAGTGATTGTCACATGATAATTTGTGTATAACATCCAATCGGAATCGCACGATCGATATAACTTAATATACATAGATATCCCCACTTAGATATAATATATCACTCCAATATATCTATTTTAATGAGAAATTGCAGATATGAATCACATTAAATAATATGTTTAATTTTTATGAGAAATTGCAGACATAGATTACATACAGTAATCTACAGTAAACACAGCCAGTGATGAATTCCAAAGAAAAGGAAAGGGAAAAGGAAAAGGAAATTCTTCTCGCAGAATGGAATAAAAGGAGGGAAGCACTGTAAGATTTGTTTTTGTAAAGGTGTAGACCTTTGAATTTTTTTAAGTTGAAAATCATTCAAAACGTTCACAATTGTTCAATTTAATAATATAAATATAAAGATTAAAATTTTTAATTTTTTTAAAAATTAGCGCCTTTCGACGTTTCACACCCACACACACCACTTGTGACCCTTTTGCTGGCTCCAATTTCGAAATTAGATAAAAAGTCACGATAAAATTAAAATAAAAATAACATTAAAAATAATAAAAATTAATTTCAAATCGCTCTTTTCGACGTTTTACTACACACATTTTATGGCATTTTCCCGGTTCACATATCTTATTTCCCGGTTCTGTTGGGTAGATTTGACCGTAATAAATCTAATAAAAATATTTTGAATATTATTAATTAAAATTGCATTTAAAATAGTTCCGGAAATGAGAACCGGAAAATCAATTCAAAGCCGGATCCGGCATTTTTAAAAATTACGGTAACTGGAATGGAGGACTGGATCTAGATTCGAGTTCCGCGTCCCAGCGTCTTTTACTCATTTATGTTTGTGCCACTCATTTATGTTCTTACCTGTTGTTTGGGGAAACGGCATCGGCCGGGGATATTTTGAATTCCCGCTCAGCACGCAGCGCGACACGCGTTGCGTGAGCTGTATTCATTTGCCAATCCATCTGATCCCAACGCCATTCGTACCACCTTAGGGGCATCCTTGTCCTTCTCCGCCCTTCTAAAGGTGAATGAGTTGCTTTCCCTCCGCTGGGATGATCTCTCGTGGTCAGAGGACATCCTTCGAGTGTCTGTCAAGAAGGCCAAGAACGACCAGTTTGGTGAAGGGAGAGACACTTTCATCGCAGTCGACAAGAACTCCCTGTGCCTCTCCCTCTTCCATTCGTACAAGGAGTCTGTCCCCCCTTCCCCCTGGGTTTTCCCCTCTCGCTCCCACCCAGACCGAGCCATTTCTACAGACGCCTTCAGGAAGGACTTGTCTCGGAGGAGCAATGGAATCGATCCGTCAAGGCGTATCCCTGGATGCAGTTCAGAGAAGGGGGAGATGGAAATCAATCGTCGGTATTGCCCCCTACATCTCCGATACATTGGAAGCCCAAGGCGGAGCCCTCCCCCTCCCTTAATCCCGTCTTTTCCTTCTCTCATTCTTCGGTGTCTCGTTCTACATGTGCCATTTTCTCAGATTGTTTCTCAACATCCACTTTTTTCAACGTTCACACTGTATCATCTCGCATTTTGCCTGTCTCAGGCTGTTGTTTTGCTCCTTAGGCGTTTTTGCTTCTCCCCTCTGTTTTTCCCTTGCTGCTGGCACCTAGTGCCCCCAGTACTGTCTCATGGTTGTACCGTCGTCCCCGACCCGATAAAGCCGATGCCATGGGAGCCAAACATGAGTTATCACGTATGGAGTTATATTCAGAACGAGAGAAGTGATAAGCGATATTTATGTTCGTTAGATTTTAATTGTGTTCATTTAACCAATTTCAGCTCCCACTCCTAGTACATAGTCGTAGATCGTTTCCATTGTATCCATCCAAAGCAATATACCTCCTCCTCCTGCCAAACCTGGGTTCATCATCTTTCGTTCAATGAGGGAGATTATGCAGAAAACGTGGTTTGGAAAAATAGATAGATAGGGTTCATCGTAATTCAATCAATATTTTTATTTTTATTTAATATTTTTCGTCGCATTAATGAAATTTTGACTTCACGTATCTAATTTGAGTGATATATGTTTATTCAATTGAACCTTGAAAACGAACGATTTAATCAACAGAAGAGGTAATTTCGCATCAGGAAGACATAAAAATCGATAGAACTAAATATAAATAATAAGTGAATAAATTCGACTGTTTACTGATCACGAGCTGTGTAATTGCAATCTGTTGCTATGAAAAAGCTATCTGGTGAGAGTGGATTGAGTGGCATATCCTCCTTTTGAATGAATCTGAGCACATTCTGCAAGAATAAGAGATTAACGGAAACTCAACATTGATGTATGGTGCTGGTGCTATTGTTAATAATTTCATTTTTGAGCGATTACTCTCACCACGAATCCGTTTACTCCAAGCATTGCCTTCTCAGTCGCGTTCCACGCATTGCAGCATCCGTAGAACACGCCCTCATTCACATTTTCGACGTTGTCGACTCCAATAGCAAATAGCATTGACGCTTCGTGGTTATGAGTTCCTGAAATTAAATAGGCCCTGTGAACTAGTTTTTATTTACGTACAAAATTTTGGTAAATATCAGCAATTTCTTTTGCAAAATTACAAATGTTAAATGACAGCAAAAATATGAGGCGAACTTCATTATTCCTTCCGATGTTGAAACGGACGCAAGCAAGCGTACCACCACTCTGCCACGTCTTGACGATGAACTGTTCGAATTGGGTGAGACCCTGGAAAAGATTGGGTATTTCGAACTTTTGGATTAAGATTTAAATACTCATACATGGAGTAATTACTTAATTTAAACTGGAAAATCTTCCCACCCCGAACTCGTTCTTTATCAATGCAGATTTAGCGTTATACAGATGGTTCTTGTAGCGTTGAACTGGCGAAAAGAGTGCCCCTTTGCCAATGTATGCCGCTGAAATAGGAAACTTGCGATTTTACGGGTAGAATATGATGTTGGTGACTTATTTACAAAATTATAAAGAACCTTTTTTCCGAGATTTTAAAGTTCAATAATATTCTCTCTGAAGCTTCCCACTCACAAGCATTTGAGAGGTCTCTCAAACTTGTTTCACTTCGTACGGCAGGAATCTTTTCGGTAACAACGAACAAATAGTTGTAGCTGTTAGGCGGGAAGGATTGGGGTGAATAGAAGATCCTGCAACGGTTATATCTACTAAAAATGTGAACACTAGGAAGGGTCGATCTATCGCTGTGCACTATTATTAATTGTAATATTAAAATAAATACGGTCAAACCATGCCTACCTCAATCCCTTAACCAAAGCCCACGACTTCACCCCAGTACTCATTGGTAATAGCCAATTGCATCGTTTTTGCCATCTCCTTGTCTTGCTGCTCCAGATGCTTGTCTATTTTTGGTTTGATTCGAAACAATAATCTGAATATGCAGATGTACCTTTAACTTTCCCTCCACAATTTCCAGCTAGATTGAGGATAGGAGAAGAGAGAGAGGGACTTGGCTTGGTGTATTTGATCGGCGTAATGAGAGATTTGGAATTGCGAAGTCTTGTTAAATATTATATTTTTCTTAACTCATGTAGTTTTAATTTTTAGTGTTATTCTTATTTAATTAAATAATTGAATTGAATTTTAATGTGAATGATCAGAGAGGTTGTAAAATGCCGAGGTTAGAACGATAATATGTGTTACTGGATGAATGAAGAGAGAGATTCTTGAGAGGAGTACTTGGCATAATTGGAATACTTATTGGATCGATGTCACCGCGATATTTGATCAACATGGCTGGTCCTGCGAGATATTATCTTATTTTTTTTTTACTGTTGCTGATTCAATTTTTAATGTATTATACCAGATGAAGCAGGAGGGATATTCTTGAGAGGAGTACTTGGCATAATAGGGATACTTTTTGGATCGATGTCACCGCGATATTTGATCAACATGGTTGGTCCTGCGAGATATTATTTGATTTTTTTTTACTGTTGCTGCTTCGATTTTAATGTATTATTATCTTTACCTAAAAAAATTGAGTTGATTTTTTAAAAATTTGGATAATCTTTTTAAATTTAGATAAATCGGTTTCGTTTCATATTTTTATTTTATTTCATGAAATTCGCGATTGCACCTTACAGTACCCCTTGATAGTCCCACGCTGATTCAGTCTTGCCGTAGTTAGATCCATCCCAAATTAGATAAATCATCCCAGTCAATTCCAAGGTAGATCAAATCCAGTCCAAGGTAGATCACTAAAACTACGGTATGACGGAATCCGAGAGGGACTATCAAGGGTACTGTAATGTGCGTCGGGGTTAGAAAGAGGATATGTGATACCTGATGCGGCCAGAGGGGATTTGCCAATAGGCGATGCAGCTTCAAACTCTTGTTGACTGGTCCATCTGCGAGATATTCGATTATTTCACTTTTATACTGTTGCAGCATTCCCATTATAATAGTTGTATTTAATTCCTTATTAAATAATTTAGTGCTTTATTATTTTTAACCATACCTATAGTGCGCCAATCATCGGGGGACTTCATCGGGGGACCGACTGGTTGACCAATCCTCCAAGACCCATCGGGAAATTGGACTGGCTGTTGACCTGACGTTGGCTTCTTCATAGATTCGTCCTTTTCCATCTTCACTGAAAATTACTTACGGTTGTCTGCAAAAATAACGAAAATAAATCAATAATGTCGATATATACATGGACATGTACCGTATCCTATGTTATACGATATTTTCTGCCGTTTATATATTCTACTATTCTACGGATCTTTTTGAAAATTTTTCAGCAAATGTATACATCAAAGTTACTTTTATATTGCGTTTTTACCGTTATGTTTTCTTATATGTTAAGCTAAACAATGGTTGTTGCATGGAACCGGAAACTGCCAACGTTATCTTTTCTCTTGCAGGACTGTGATGGATGCTCCTGAACCGTCGAAAGTGACTCAAGAGTATGACATTCTGAAAGCGAGCCTCCCTCCAACTAATCTTAAGCCCCCTAAGAGGTAAATCTTCCTCCAAATCCTCGTTTTTATCCAATTTACAGATTCCACCTCGGTCGATTCGAGGCCACTTTGAAGCAGGCTGATGCATTTGAAGGATACAAACTTAAGAGTAATGATACGGAAGGAACGTGGAGGGTCAGACTATCAACCATGGGTTAGTGATATTTAAGTGAGTTATAGTACATGTATCCAATTAATTTAGTTTACCGGCATCAACCCAGTAACCGTCAGATGTCCATTCATCATCTTCGACTGTTTGCCCAGGTTCGGTCAATGAAGATCGTTTGATCTTACTGACACGGCTATGCAGATGAACATGTTGTTGGTAGATACATATTCAATCCGTACCATAATGGACGTTCGCATCTTTGCCATTCTTGATGATGGATGTCTCCATCGGCTTACTTACGATTCATCCGTAAGATTTTTTAATAATCATTTTGAGCACCTTTCTTATTGAGAATCTAATCAATAATTTGTTGCAGCACAATACAGTGAGTGGTTTCGAGAAGGTGACAACTCTCTATCCACCGAGACGAGATCGATCCCTCCCCCCTTCCGTTAGTTTTACCATTTCTTGTAATTTGAATCACACGAGAGTAGGGATCAGCAATCCGAACTTTTTTTTGATAGTCACAGTCCCGTTTTATGTGAATAACGAATCACACAATTAAATTAACCAGAGATATAATAATGATCACTTTCAGCTGCATTTCGTGAGTGCAACGTGTGCAGTCGTGTGTGATGGAGGAAGGGTACTCACTATCTACGAGACGAACACCGCAAGAACCACATGGGATGTAAGATATTCACCTTACATTCCTTGTTTTCCTCCTGACTATTTGTATTTAAAAAATGTCATTTTCATGTCGCAGCATTAGTTCACTCCTGTCTCTACATTATTTTCGATCGATTTCAGTCCTTCTTCGAGTACCGTATCATCGGTCCGCAAGCTCCCGGAACGAAACCCGGCTGCGATCGACCACCTCAAGGTCAATTTAGAGTTTTTCAAGGGATAAAGCATCTTCATTGAAGACATCGATTTTCAGGTTTCGACTACGGTTTCACCATCGTGGATGCCCGATTGACGATGGCTAAACAGCAGATAGACATCTGTCTGCAGGGAGTGAGAGACCATGATGATAGACCCTCGGAGAACTTTATCAGATGGATCACTGTATGGATGCGTGAGTTGATCATTATTAGTCGAGAGTTACTTTAAATATAAATAGAATAACTAGTAAATTGAATTAACTTGAGCGGATACAAATACTCATCATTGGGAGTTGAGAAGGGCGAAGTCAATTGTGTGTCCTGGAGTGGTCGAATTCGTTGGAATGGATAGACACTGTGATCATCTCATTGTTGTCAGCAAGGATAAACCAGTGGTGAGATGAGAGAGAAGGAGAGGGAAGGAATGGAGTGTCATTTCAGTTTGAAGAAGAGAAGAGAGTTAGGACGACGGGGAAAGATGCATCTATCGCCCAATTGGTTAGAGAGGCGAGATGAGATAAGGAACAAACTAGTTGATGAGATCCATTCCAGAGAGACAATGATACATCGGAAAGAATTGTATATGTGTGGTATCAAACGGAAGAGGAGGTCAAGGTATACTGTAGGTGAGGTGAATGGATTGAGAAATGATGGATCGGAACGATATTGTAGACTGGAACAGGAGGGTTCCCATCTCTTTGTCAAGGACGATATCATATTTGAAGCAACTGAGGAACATCTCAAGATTATGGCCAATGGAGAAGTGAGTTGGACAATTATATTGCACGATTTCCTAAATTAATATTGCGTCGACAATATGTCAAAGTTTGATGTTTGATTTTTAGGTAGTGATGAATGGAGAATTGGGAGGAATGATCGAGACAGAGAATACCCAATGGGAACTAATCAAACCAATGGAAGGAATGAGGAGGTAAGATGGGTTCACTGAGCAAATTTTATTTTATTTTACTGATATCCTGTAACAGAAGAATTAAAAATAATTGAATATGCAAAATAGATAAATATATGTATATGGTTTTACGTTTAGATATATAATTGTTCGTTTTTACAGAATGGAGTTTTCATTGAAGAAGAAGCAGGGGAGTAGTCCGAGAGGAGTAAAGGTAAAGGTAAAGGACACCCGTTTCTCTAGGCACATTCGTCCTGCGGGTCACACTGCTAGGCCAGTGTATTTGTAATGGGAGGATTCAGTCCGCAGCTCCCGATCCTGTTCTTCGGACCTACTTTACCGCGTGATCTTGTCACTACCAATTTCCCGTCCCCAATGGGTGGGCGCCTTGGTGAGGCGGAAGCGGTGTCACGGCCGGGATTCGAACCCGGGAGGATGGAATGGGAGGGCGCCTTAGACCACTACACCACTTCGCCTAGAGGAGTAATGGGAGATAATATGTGGAGAGAAGTAGTGAAGGGAGATGGAAGGGGAAAAGCTGTGAGTTGATTAATCCATGGAATGGAAAGAGTGATTGGAATGGAAAGGAATTGTAGATCGATGACCTCGAGGATATGGAATGGAGTATGCAGGCACTCGATATTGAATTCGTCGACAATGAAATGGTAGGAAGGGGCATTTGGAATGTATTACACCCTAGCTTTTTTTCAATCTTTCTTATTACTACGATTATTTTTTATAAGAGTGATCTCTGATCTCTCCAGCCCATTCAATATTGGAATGCAACTAAAGATGGATCAGCTACTACTAGTACAGAGAAGGTGGAGGATTGTGATATGGATGAAGGAGAAAGATACATATGGTATCTCAATGAGACAACCAATCAAATCGACCACTATGTAAGTATCATTCATTCATTATTGAGAGACACAAATTTACGATATGTGATATTCTGTCGTAACTATTGGTTTGTGTGACCGAGGGGTTATACGAGGTTATAAGATGGGAAATTCAGTTTATATTATGTTAGTAGTGGTGCCAATGGATATTTATGGGAGGTCTAATCCCCGCCCATTGAGTGATTGTCTATATATAGCCTGTCCATTCAGTGTGATATATCTGACAACTTCGTTCTCTTCACAACTCAGGCCTTTCCTCCTCTCTCTCAGACGAGAGCAATCTGTCTCAGAGAGGCTGATGATGGATATGTATACAACTTCGAGGTCAGTTATTTCATTCCAGATGATGGAATATTGATTGAATGAATATATTATAGATCTTCCCACCTCGTCACATTCAGATCATCAAAGCATGGGGACATGTCCAGGTTGGCCAGCAATTGCATTTTATTTCAATATCCATGTGGTCAGACTCGAATGAGCATATCTTTTTTTGTTGTTGTTGCGCTTCTCTGACTTATTTCCATTTGAATTCTTGCTACTCTCGTAGTTGGGGATTGGTGCAGAGAACCAGTTTCCATTTTTAGTGAGAGAAGGAACGGGAGTGAAAGTAGAGAGAGAGAGAGAGAGAGAGAGAGAGAGAGAGAGAGAGAGAGAGAGAAGAGAAGAGTAGAGGGGGGGGGGGAGAGACGATAGATGAAGAGAGAGGTTAGTTGAGAAGTTGCAATGACAACGAAATAGGAGGTGCACACAAAGATACGGCAATTGGGAGAGACTAGAGCATTTGTGATTTGAAATCTCGAAACACTTGTCATTTGGCTTGCTGCGCTCTGTTCTTTAGGTATCGATTGTCCCCTGATTATAATTTCAGTTAAATGTTTGATATTTCAGCGTGGCAAGCCAGACTGTAAATATGCTGGAGTGTCTCCCCTTGGAGGATACGGAGTAGTTGTGAACACGAGAGAAGACGCTTTCGTGTACTGGCAAACACACGCACCGACTCATGGAGGTACATCCCCCCTCGCTCCCCTCCCCTCCCTAGAGTACTGTAGAGATGGGATACGGTGTCTGAAGAACATAGGAGAGAAATGACACTAGTGTAGGGTATAGTCTCTGGTTGCGTCACGTTTTGATTTTTAGTTTGGAGGTTGTGATGGTAGAATGGGAGATATTTATACGATGGGTTCGGGGTAGTTGAGCTATGGTAGTGAGCGATTCTCTTCATCTCAGAGTTCATCTTTTACAAGGATGTCACTCGCAGACCATACGATCCCAAAGATAATCATTGTCCCATGCAGGTGAGTGATTGGGCACTCGTCGTTTGATTATCCTTGCTCTTCTCAGGTACTAAGCATGCGGAAGAACGAGGGAGACGAAGAGGTTAGTGGTTGATAGAGAGAGATAAGAGATGAGGGATTGATATCAGGTGGATGAACGAATCATCGGATATGTGGCCACTGAGGACTCGTTGATACTTCTCTCCAGTGACACACTTGTCATCCATCGAATGAGAGTGCCCCCTGGTTAGGATGAGGAAGGGGATGAAGGGAGAGGGGTTAGATGGATGGGGGCATTACAACTGTCACATAGATTGACACTACTTCAGTTGAGAGACCACAGCTAGAAAAAATAAATTTCAGTGGAATGGTCAAAGTCAGCAGCCGAGGCAAATCTAGAGACGCGTTGAAGAATCGACTCACGTTTAGATATAATATGCATTGATTAATCTCCCGAATGTGTTGTGTGACTTATTCTAGCCTTCTCATCTTAAATCCCCCTATTACCACATTGTCCTGTGAATTAAATGATCTCTATAGCACCATTCCGAATCGGTTTATATGATCTCATTTCCTTTGTAATAATGTTGCTAATATTGTAGGTTGTGCAGTCCTGTATAAATGAAACCTAATATTTATTGCATTCTCTCTGTCATTCAATCGGTTTGAATCCAATTCCATATCTGAGATCCTCTCTATTCTCCTTCCCCTTTAGCCCTATTCAATTGCTCCTCTTCTCTTCAGAAATGGTTTCGTTCATCGAGATTCCCTCTGGCAGCGACTTCCCTTTGGCCAATTGCCCCTATGGAGTATTCTCCACCAAAAACGATGTAAGACTTCCAACTACATCACCATTTATGAATCCAAACAAAACAAATGTTTCTAGATTTAATCCATAGCAAAGCCAACACTTGGTAAGTTTAAAGTGTTGTGTGTGTGCATTTGTGCACGTTTATTTCTCTTTAATAATCTTTAATCGTTGAATGATATCATTTGCAGACCCGTAAGCGTATCGGAGTGGCTATCGGAGAACATATCCTGGATTTGAGTGAGGTGGCTCATCTGTTCACTGGCCCTCAACTTGCTCCTAATCAGGATGCACTCAGAAAGGTGATCTTTGATCTCCTTATTGTGGATATGATGGATTGCAATTATTTTGCTTCGCTGACTTGCTCCCTAGTAGTGTTCTCCCTTCACAACAGCGAATCTCTCTCTTGTCCATGTGGCTAGCGTGTTTGCCTGCTAAACTTTGATCGGTGGTTCAATCTCCGACAATGCGAATCGGCAAAAGAGACCTGTGTAAATCCCCCATGTATATTAAGCCGGCCGCTGACTCTAAATAGTCCGCAGGTGGTCTAAGGCATGGGATAACGAGTTACGATCTTCAGACAGCGATTCACTTATTCCTTACGAGTTGATCGTTCATGTTGAGCCGCACATTTTAAAAAATATATATTTCCAGTATTATTTCTTGAATTTATCTTCCACTCTCAAGATAATGAATTGTTCAGGAGACACTCAACGCTATCATGGGACTGCCTCGTGCTGCCTGGCTGGAGCTGCGCGGTCGTGTGCAGCAACTGCTGCAGGCTGATTGTCCCGCTCTTAGGGATGACGAGGTGAGGCGGGAATGGAGAGACACCCTTCTTCATCTTTTCGCTGACTGCAGGATCTTCGTAAACGAGCCGTGGTTCGTCAGTCGGAGGCCGTTATGCATCTGCCTGCCGAGATTGGAGACTACACTGACTTCTACTCATCCATCTACCATGCCACCAATGTGGGCATCATGTTCAGAGGAAAGGACAACGCTCTACAGCCCAATTGGTTGGTTATTCCATACATAGAAGGATATAATAGAAGGATACTGGAGTCATCTGTATCTTGTGGATGCTTTGGATAAATAGTGGAGTGACTGATATTCCAGGAAGTGGTTACCAGTGGGATACCATGGTCGAGCCTCTTCTGTCTTCCCATCGGGTCAACCAGTGAGAAGACCCATGGGACAATTGATGGCTGATGGGGGTAAGCCTCTATCCCTTTCACTTACTACCGTACAGTAATGGGGACGATCTATCTTCCAAGTATCTATCATTGCTATATTGATGAATTATATTGATTCAGCGGAAGCTCCTACATGGGGAGTCTCTCGTCTGATTGATTTCGAACTGGAGATGGCATTCTTCGTCGGAGGAAAGCCCAATGCCAGTGGTACTAATGTATTCAAAGAGTTATCTAGCCTATCGTTATATCAGGTGAGCCGATTCCCATTAATAAGGCGGAGGAGCACATCTTCGGGATGGTGGTGATGAACGATTGGAGCGGTGAGTGCCCCCCCCCCCCCCCCCTTCACCTCTGATCATTCCCTTCCTCACAGCTCGTGACATCCAGAAGTGGGAGTACGTTCCCCTTGGTCCCTTCCTCGGGAAATCATTCGGGACGACGATTTCTTGCTGGGTGGTCAGCATGGAGGCACTCAGACCCCACTTTGTTGACAATATGGAACAGGTGGGTATACGATAGTGCTTTGTATTAGGTGGTAGATGATGGGATGGATAAACTGAATGGACACTTGAAGGATCCCGCCCCTCTGCCCTATCTCAAGCACTCTGATCCCTACACTCTTAATCTCAATCTGGAGGTGACTTTTAAAAAAAAATAGATACAGTCCTGTTGGGTCCCACCGTGAACATGCGTAACCCGGAGTAACTCGGGGTGACTCCGGGTGACTCATCGTGACTCATGGATTTTACTACCTGAAGAATTTATTTAATCACAACAAGTCTATGATATTCTTGTTCAGCACGTCGTCCTCTACCGATCCATATACTTTATTAATTAAATATCAACTTTTAAAACGCTAATTGTAATTAAATTTTAGTGAGATAATTATCGCGCTCCGCGTGGAATACCGTAGTAACGAGGCTCACACATTTGGCTGGCGATCGTGAACTGATTTAAAAAAATAAAATACTGGTTTTCTTGCTTTTTAATTGATGTTTCCTGCTTTTTGAACAAAAATAAACTAAAATACAAGCGAACATCAATTAAAAAGCAAGAAAACCAGTATTTTATTTTTTTAAATCAGTTCACGATCGCCAGCCAAATGTGTGAGCCTCGTTACTACGGTATTCCACGCGGAGCGCGATAATTATCTCACTAAAATTTAATTACAATTAGCGTTTTAAAAGTCGATATTTAATTAATAAAGTATATGGATCGATAGAGGACGACGTGCTGAACAAGAATATCATAGACTTGTTATGATTAAATAAATTCTTGAGGTAGTAAAATCCATGAGTCACGATGAGTCACCCGGAGTCACCCCGAGTTACTCCGGGTTACGCATGTTCACGGTGGGACCCATCAGGACTGTATATTTCGCTGAATTGATTGGCATTTCTTTAAAAGCATTTGTCACGTTTAATAAATGAATGTTGACTGTGGTAATCTTAGGTGACGATTCGTCCCGAGGGAGAGTCTCGTGACCATCTCGTGTGCAAGACAAACTTCCGCCATCTCTACTGGACTCTCAAGCAGCAATTGGTCCATCATGCTGTATGTCATCTACCATTTATCTATTATTAGATGGGATTCCATCTAATCTCTCTCTCCCTTCCAGTCAAATGGATGCATCATGCGTCCCGGAGATCTACTGGGATCGGGAACCGTTTCTGGACCCACCGAGGTGAGATATTGGAAAGAGATGTAGAGTTGATCTTATCCCTTATATTCGTTAAAATTTATTAATCATTTCTCGTTAAGGGTGAATACGGATCGATGTTGGAGTTGAGCTGGAAAGGAACGAGAACAGTCAAGTTGGGAGAGAGCGAAGTGACGAGGAAATTCATCCAGGATGGAGATGAGGTGCGATCAATTGTAGTTTGTAGTGCCGAATCCTACTTGTTATTTTTCTTGTTGTATTCATCCTTTTGCTATCCCATATCTTCTTCTCTTAGGTGAACATGGCTGGATATTGTCTGGCTGCCGATGGAACTCGCATTGGATTCGGAGAATGCAGATCCAAGCTTCTCCCCGCACTACAGTAGATCAATCCCTTCCCCATTCCCATTCCATCTTTTATTTTGATACATTGTTGTTAGTATGAATCGGTGTTCGTTATTGTTTCGTAGAGTTAAAATCCCGCAGTATTGAGATATTTCAATACATTCCATATCTGAGACTTACCCTGTATTTCCTACGAGAGATTATTCCCTGCCCTTACATTCCGTAGATAGCATAATCGGTTGTGATACAAGCATACGAACATAATTGTCAAGTTGTACTGTACCATGCATAAATTCCATTTTAAAGACGTTGAGAGCAAGAAATAAATGTAGACCCAAAAACGTATCATATATCATATTATCATACGAGATCAAAAGCACGATAGAGCCTTTGAAATATATAATATTGAAAAATGAAAAAATCGAAAATTGGATATTGAGTCTGACACAACTCAATGACTGAACTCTTAATTTCATACTGTAGTTTGCCGACCAATTTGTTCATTTTTAAAATCGCTGTATTTTTATTATTCTTTATATTGTCGAATTCTTTTTTGTCTTGCCGAGTTCGCCATTGCCGATTTCCTAGGTTTCACAATAGTTGAGAGTTTATCGATGCTGTTTAAAAATACACCCTGGGGTATCTACAAGGTAAAGTGACCGTGTGAAATATCTGAAAAGTGAGAGAGAAGGGATCACGATAATACTGAGATTCAGGCATGACAGAAGATGCTGCTGCATCCTGCAGCAAGAAGAAACCAATCACGACCGAGTGTGGTAAGAAGTTGGCACATTGTAGAGTGAGCAATTATCGTAGAGCATTGCGATTGGATATTTTCGCAATGTTGTGAATGAAACGTAAATGAAGGGCCGTTAATCAATTACGTAAGAATGATTAGAATTCAGGTACGACTCTTCTCACTAGTTCATGTCGTTCCTTCGAGTATGCTGAGATGAATCTGAGACATTCTGGTAATGGAGAGAGAACGACTTCACTTGTCAAGAGGTATGTGGAGGGAGGAGGTATACTTTATATTTGGTAGTGAGTAGATAATATCATCATTCAGGGCAGTCCGAATGGGATATGACTCAGTAGTGATCAATGTCGATATTGGAGATCTATTCCAATCGAATACGGAGGTTCAGTTTTATTATTTTCAATGATGAATTGCTCACAATACCTGTTCAATGGATAGTGTGCGTTTAATTTAGTTCTATTTAGTTACATGTTAACATATATTTTTTATTGTATTCAATATTTTTGGCAGCAGGATGATGAGGCTGACCCGCAGCCTCCCCCGAGTAAAAAAGCGAAGAAGAAAGGAAAAGGTGAGTGGATTCCATGTATTCCTGTTTCATAGCTTGCAATTGTTACCTAAAAGGATCTTGATTGATGGAATAAATATTTGTAGGTCAAGGTCGTGCATCAGAGGCAGCTCCCATTCCCGATCCATTCCTCGTTGATGAGAAGGAACTACAATTGACTGCCCTCACTAGTGCAGGGAAGAGATTCAGACAATACAGGTAGGTGCAAAATATCCGGATTCATTCCATGAATATCTTTGATTCTGAATCTCCATAAACATGACTGATCGCCAGCTTATACAATAAAAAATTGATTACAGTGAAGTCTGATTAAGGCCTCTACGTGTATTATTTTATTCCAGTCGTCTTACTGTGACTCTGGCCGATACTTCATATGTTCATCAGTTCTTCCACTCGCCACAACTCAAGAAATACGATCTGGTAGCTATAAGGTTTGCACGACGATTTGCCAAATAGCAGTATTGATTGGAAGCCTTTAACATTTCGTTCATGGGAACATGCTCTCTCAGAATAGTTGAGATGATCACAAGTCCCTCTATTCATTCATTTGGACAGTGGTGTATTTCCAGACCAGACAACGAGCAGATCTTCACTACTCTCACTCGTAAGACTGAGTTCTTCGATATAATCACTTTCGATCAACCAGCGAATAAGGTTAGAGAAGGAAGGAGTAGAGTTTATAGTTGAGCTCCTCACTCTCAGGTTCACTGGTTGTATGGGGGAGGAAAGTCGAAACAAGTGCAGCAAGTGGCTGATGAGGGTGAGCTACGCAATATATTCTATTGATTATCCTATTTATCCTTTTTGGTGAAGAAATGAAATGATTAGTCATATATTATTATCATCAACTTGCAGGAATTGGCTTCGAATTCTGCTATGGAGAAGCGCTCAAGGATTCAAGTACAAGGAGACAGGTTAGAGATATAGAGCGTATAGAGCAATAAGAAGGAATTAGTTAATTGAATATATATTTCTCTGGATAAAAAATAGGAAAGGTTAAGATATGTCTTGGATGGATTTTGACGATATCCAATTGACTAAATGATTCTCAAGGTGCTATCGAATGGTCGTTCTCTTCTGGCGACAACCAAGGGAAAGAAGGCATTCTTCTCTTCTGGAGCCACTGATGTAATCCATCCTTTTATTTGCCCACAGAGATGCATTTCCAAGTGAATTCCATAATATCAGACATGAAATGGAAGTAAGTATTCTCGTGATTCCTTACCATCTCCATCTTCCATCTCATCCATCTCAGATCATGGATATCCGTGCACCCGTGGATGCGATGAATCTACTCGTCCTCTACGGGGTTAAGAGTGGCAAGGCCAAACCCCATCTCAGTGGTTAGCCGGGACAAGACTGCGACATAAGGGGGGGGGGGGGGTACAGCAGGGGCGAATCGATTACTGATCTATTCAGATTTCCCTCGCGAGATTCTTCTTCGAGCTGAAGCCAAGAAAACTCTGAGAGGAGCGATTGCAGTCACGAGTAAAGAAGAGGTGATAAGGGGGGGGGGCAGGGGTATTTGATCTTTTGTCTTATCTAACTGGTTTACTCTGTGTAGTTGCAATTATTCGAAGCATAGCCGATTAGTTAATATTTTATTTTGGGATACATCATGGTTACTGAGATGCTTTTGTAGCGACAGTTTGACTAGTCTGGTGGATACGGTAATACAATGTGGAAATGGAAGTGAACTGCAAGTGAGATCACAGGGTAAACGATCAGGGACAAACAAAACATAAAGACATGAGGAATTAGCATGATACCGGTAGGAAAGATGATAGACTATGATGGCTAGAAAATCTATCGATTATTTGGGTAGATCAAAGGTCAATTGAAAGCTCACGGTGGTAACAAACTGATGAGATACGATAGTGATACCAGCGGGATAACAGATGATTACGGTATGAAGGAGATACTAGATATGGAGTGATAACGGAGTGAGATAGGAGTGGATGGGTACTGTAGTCTCAGTAGACAGGAAGGAAGAGTTGAGAATCCCAATGCGAGGAATGAGACTGAAAGAGAACGGAGAAGATTGAATAGAGAAGAGATAAGAGAAGGAACATGCTCCATCATAGAGGATAGTGATAGATGGGAATGGGGAAAGGACAAACCTCATTCTCCCACTCGTCCATCTTTCTGATCTTTGCTTGCTTGGAGCAGAAGAGATTAGCGTCTATCTCATCAGAAGGACGTCGCTGTTGAGGAGATGAGAAGATGTTACCGAAGAGTTGATCCAGAGCCTCGTTGTTGGCAGCGATCGATCTGAGAGGGAGAGGAGTACGGTAGTCAAGTAGATCAGAGCGATCTGGCTGGTTGACTCACTGGGCTTCATCGGAATGAGTCTTCACTTCTCCAATGGATTCATCGACGGAAAATGAGGGAAGGGGAGGAAGAGACCAAGAGGATGAGAATATACGATCGAGATCCATCTGAGAGAGAGGAGGGAAGTGAGGGGGATACGGTAGTTCGGTGGGGCGATATTATGATCTAAGATATGGGATCGGAAGAATGACTCACGATATGGTGTGCTCGTTGAATGATCTTTGTTCTGAGGAGATTCATTCTGAGGGAATCGGATTGATTGATGGAAGAAGGAATGAGAGGAAGAGATCGACGATATTCAATGGAGAGAATACGAGATGAGAGGAAGATATCAGAGGGAGACTGGAATGGAATCGATGAAGGAAAGGGGGGGGGGGTGTCACTCACAGGGGGAATCGTCTCAGCATCGGCAGCCAACTTGTGGAACATTGTGACGAATCGAGACATTATCAAATCAGAAGAGAAACGAATGACTGAAGAGAGAAAGATCAGAAGGGAATCAGATGGAGATGAGAGAAGGGGGGGGGAGGGGGGGACGAGTATGAACATGTCAGGAGATGGGGAAATAGAGAAGGAAGGAGTCTGATGAAAGGAAGAAAGAGAAGAAGAACTCAGTTGTGAAATCAAGAGGGAAGAAATAAGGGAGGATGGAAAAGTGAGTGGGAGGATCGAGGATGAGGAGACTATACGTGAGGATTCATAAGTAAATGAATTTGACGTTATTTGTGACCTACTGATATAGGAGGAGGGAGATTCCACAGGGCTTGCCGAGACGGGAGATGTGGAGGAAGACATAGTGTACAATGAATGAGAGGAGGAGAGGAGAGATCAGTGAGAGAAAGGAATGGGAATGAGACTGAAGGAACCACGAAGCATCGGATGAGAAAGGATAAGTCACGATCGTATTCTGAACTGATTTCATTGGGAGACTTGGAAACGAGAGAGGACTCTTTGATTCGCACACACTCTGAGAAGGGGGGGGGGGCGTGAGGAGAGGAAAGCCAATAGGATATAAATAAATACCTGGAGATTAATTGAATGAGAATGCGATGGAAGGGTATATCACAGAAGTGGTTTGGCCTGAGGAAAGGAAAAGATCAGTAAAAGTGAGAGAGATGAAGAGGGATAGGTCAGAGAGCGGCTCACTCTCAATCGATTAACGAGTATAAAGAAAGAAGGGAAGAAGAGAGACCGATGTGTTGATGAGGAATTGAATAAAGTGAGAATGAACTGTGAATTTGCCCTTTTTATTCCAAGATTGAGATGCGAAATGAGAATGAGATTTAAAGGGAGTCAAATGGATAATGATAAGGAATGAAGAGAGGGGGAGGGGGATTATGAACTGATGAATAGACTGATGACTCATCAACAAACATCACCACATTGTGCAATATTGGAGTTTGAAGGGGGGGGGGGGGGAATGGGGCAAGGGCATTGCCTAATGATGATATAATTGCAGATTCCATCTCGTAATCTCTCACAGCAAGCAGCCCTATCCAGACTCCTCTCCGTTCCTGAATTCTTCATTCAGATTGAGGAGGTTAGTGATTGAGTGATCTTCCCTCTATCAACTTCAACTCATTAAGGTTCCCCCAAAGGTGAAGAAAAATGAAGAAAGAGAGGAAAAAATGGACGAGAGTGGACCTGTCTGATGAGAAGACTCGACTAGATGATCTCTTACCTTCCTTTTCCCGATCTTATTACGTTGCATTATTTCATGCCTTTATCGTATTCGTTGTTAAGTTTCTCCCTGTTTCCATTGTTGACTCTAGGCATCGTTATCTTATGATAAAGTTTATATTTCGAAACTGCTAATTCATTGACATGAAGCTTGTTGTTATTCTGCGAGATATCTATTGAGTCGAGAGTATGTAATATTGGTAGATGATGATTATCTGCTTATAGATTTAGATGGAACGATGCAGAAGGCAGTTTGAGAATGTGTTCAGGTGTGGAGTGGGTATTGATAGATGACCCCCCCCCCCTCCCCCACCTTTCAGATACTTGAAATGGCGTTCGACTCGTGCTTTCGATAGTCATTCAACAGTTAAACCCATTTTATGGAGGGAGAAGAAGAATGTGAATGTACGATGGTAATTATAGATGTTCTAATAATTCCTAGACTTATTCAGATTCCACAGTCACTCAAGATCGGTGGAAGCGAGGAACTCGCGCATCTTGAGACGATTAGAAGGGAGATGGAGGTGTACGGTAGATGGAAGAATATTGATTATCCATTCTCGTTCTCAGCTCTATTCATCTCTGTCTGATTACTACCCGAAGAGACCACTGAGTGAAGACTCATGGAGATCGCTGATCAAGTGTGAGACTCTAAAGGTCACATTCACAGTCGACATGAAAAAAGAAACGTGATTTCAGCAACGAATCGATCAAGTGAAATTCTTTCGTCTCAATGAAATAAAAGAGGAAAAAGATAAGGAGAAGAGAGAAAAAGCGAGATTAGAGAGAATAAGGGAGAACGAGGTAAGTGATGGAAGGAGGATCATCTACTCAATCCTTCATCCGATTGTTTATTTCAGCAGAGTGATATTAACTCTCCTTCGTTCCTTTCTACTCTAGTTTCTTTTCATGAATCGAGACAGAGGGAACAGTACCAGAGAGTGGTAGCTGCATTGAGGACTGAGAGGGGAATTGAAGTCGTTCCCAGAGTGGTGAGGAGAGAGACGGGGGGGTGGAAGGGAATGATCAATCAGGTGATCGACTGTCGCTTTCTTCCTCTTCTTTCCCCAAGAGGAGCCAATCTCACTGCGAATCAGATTCAATATATCATCAGTGAAAATCGGTCAGTGAGGGTTACTGTAGAGAGAGATCATGTATAGATTGATTTAGAGAACGAACTGTTCCCTGGCCTCTCACTCTCGCTTGTTTCGATGAGAGTATAGAAGAGATGAGGAAACTGAAGAAGAGGTAAGAAACTAGTGGTCTCTGACTACTATTATTGAGAGTATAATGGATACTCTTTCAGGAAGATTCCCATCCTCCTGGGTCCATCCTCCTGGGTTGACGTTATCCCTGATGTATCGGAGAAGAGATTGAGGTAGACTGAAGGGATAAAATGGGATGGAAGTGAATGATTACAGCGATTTGTTCCCTCCATCATCGTGTGTCTATCTCTCTCCCGATGGGGAAGAGGAATTGGAGGAGGTTGAGGAGGATAAAGTATGTCACTCTTCATTCAACCCTTCAGTTGTCGCATTCTGTAGAGATAAATTAGATGATGTTCAATTGACGAGGAAGGGGAGAGGTTAAATAGTAATGAGCATGTTAAATATATTGTCTAATTGTCTCATTAAGGTGTATATCATTGGGGGGATCGTTGATCGAGTGTTGGAACGAGGAATTCCTAAAAAGGCATCGAGAGAAGCTGCAAATAGAGAAGGAATCAAAAGTGTCAAACTGCCAATCGACAAATATGTCAAGTAAGTATATTCCATCCCTTCTTCCTCCCTCTATCCCCCCCTCCCCCTCATGCGCCCCTCTCTCCGCTGGTTCTACCCCTTTTTGTCCAGATTGCGCGCTGTCTTTGCAATTTGTATCCTCTGTCTTTCATTCGATGGCAATATCCCTCGAATCAGGAATGGTTGAACTAGTTGTTGAGTCCTGATTCTTCCTGATCTCACCATTCCGCTGACTATCCATGTATGGAGATTATTGTATGCTGTTCTTATCGTTCCACATTCTCTGAAGGGATACGCTAGATTGGCTCTATTATTCGAGGTTGCTATGTTTATGAATGAAACGCTCAAGGTGTATCCGTGTGGAGTTTCAAAAAGACGTATATCAATAATTTATTTATATTTTGATGGCATGTTTCTTTATTAATTTGAGGTTGACACTTTATTTTTCTCTTGAGATGGCAATCTGGGACTCGCTTCCTCACTCTCAATGCAGTTATTGGAATACTACAGGAAGTGTATGATAGAGGAGGAAAGGGAGAAGAAGCATGGACTCATGCTATGAGAAGGTACGGTAGATGGAAGATAAAAGGGTAGGGTGTATCATTTTAGACCTGGGCGTTGTAGAACTCATTTGTTTCGATGTCAGGAGTCCATTTAGAACACATTATTTTTGCCATCCTGTAGACAAAAAAATGATACACCCACGATAAAAAAAAGAGATGTGGCAAGAAGAGGGTATTTATTATTGAACGATACTCGTTTATTCATTATGGGAAGGGTGACACAAAATGAATTTATCCGTCTTAATAATTTAATATGGTCAGGTTCATTCCTACTCGTAATATTCGTGTAGCAGAGGAAAAGAATCCGTTAACAAGATTTCACCATGAAAGGATCAGAGAATATGATAGACAGATTAGAGAGATCATCGACCAAGAATTGAAGAGAGTACGTAGATCAAAATATTGATGCGTTGTTATTTCTGTTAAATTGTTATGCTTTGTTGCTTTCAACCGATTGCAATTGTTATGTGTAAAAGCATCGTTAAATAATTTTTATCTACAAAATGACTACATTGGATGGTTGGATAGGATTGACGGGGATACGGTAGTCTTTGAGTGAAGGGAGATACTGTAGTCTTGTTTCACTTTTCTTCATCTCTCACAGTGTAGGATTTGACCAAATTTTCGGAGACTCGAGTACGGAAAAGATTCCTTAGTTCAATCATGTTGGCGCTTGTACTCTTCCTTTCCTCCCTGAATAGCAAATGATCAGTTGATCAAAGATCAAAGACCAACTTGAGAAAATGAATTATCTTCTTCCATTGTTCCGTTCCAGAAGAATCACGAGGCTAAAGAGATCAAAGATCAATTTGAGATATACGATAACAAACTTTTTTCTTTCGGCTTTCTTCTTTTTAAATTCACGAGTTGATAGGAATTTCTGAAATATATAATTTTGTCAATTCTGGGAACCAAATGGTACATCATCATTTCCTTCCATCATCTCCGTTTCGCCGAAGAGATTAGTATCCTCAACTTGTTTGACTAGAACAAATCAATATTATTGGTAGGTCATTGTCAATTCCTCAATCCCTCACCCAAATTACTAACGAAGAGAACCCGACTCGAATAATCTCCCTGGAAGGAAATCAATAGTGGAATAGATTACTGTAGTGCATACCTGAAGTCTCATCCAATGCATCCAAATTGCAAGAAATGCAATCAGCCAGACTACCGTGAGCACACTCCATCCAATAGCAACCACTTGTAACTGAAGAAGAGATATTCATGGGGATAGAGAGATGGAATACGGTATCTTACCCATCTTCCTAGATCTCCGTGTATGATCATCTCGACTTGACGGGTGAATCTACAAAAGAGGATTACGGTAGGTAATGAGAGAGGGTTACTGCATGTGGTGAGAGAGGATTACGGTAGGTAGTTAATTGAGGTAGGTCACTCACCCTAAACATCGAATCTCGTGGATGAACGAGAAGAGAAGAAGAGTGAAGAGGACCACTCTGTGAGAGAACATGAGCAACGAATGAATGAAAGAGACTGGAGAGTCTCTTTCATTCAAAGTCCCACATTCCATTATCCTTTTGTATGCAAAATTATATAAGATTCGAATAACCAAAGTCATAATATGTATATAGTTGTTTTTATTCGTAATTTTGGATGGACCGTGAGAATTCTTATTTCTCTTTATGATGAATTCGTACGATGACATAACACGAAATTCGGAAGAGGAAGAAGAATATTGTGATTATGACAACGGGAGCTCCATTGGCGGCGCGATAGAAAGTTAGATAGGGAAAATGATGAGATAGTTGATTGTTAGACACTCAAGGTAGTCAACACTGTAAATAGTTGCTTTCATATCTCATTTTTTTCTCAACCCATTCATCACGAATTTATTTTATCTATTGTTGTTCTATCGCGGCTACAGTACCGTGAATGAGATTCCCTCATTTATTTTATTTCTTTCACTTTGAGATTCACACGAAATTGAAAGTGTAAAATGAGTGGAATCTCACGGAAAAAGGAGGCCATCGACTCCTTATTCTCTTGGCCTGTCCTTACTGTCTTTTGTCGGATCTTCTCTTCTCTCTTTACTTTATTATTTTCTAGTATCTACAATGTTGATCAAGACTGTGGACTAACATGACTAACAAGATCGGCCACTGTAGCTGCTCCCCCCCTGTACCGGTACACCCACGTTTCTCCAGATTTACGTTAGGATCTTGCGGGTCTGTAGATAGTCAGAGGACACTGTAGCCTGTCCAGTGATACCGTAGTTGCTCCCAGGTTACTGAATCTCCTCAAACGAGTTACTGTTATTAAAAATATATGGCGTTCTTTTGTGTAATGCTATTCATAATTAAATATTCATTCTAAGATTAACAACTTAGGAGTCTAAGAAGAATTTTTTTTAAATTGTGATTATGACGTGTTCACTACTACGCTGCAAACATTAGGCTACGGTTAGAACACAGTTTGAACTTCAATCTTTCAGATTTATTGATTTTTTCGTGTTCTATTCTTATTTTGTCACTTTTTTACGGAGTGGCATTGTTGTTTCCCTACATTTGATCTCCTAGTACTCGTGCTCTCTCTCCATTTCTCTCATCGATAAGGACATCACTTCCTTTTCCTCGTCTCGCTTCAAGAGGCTTGTGTTTCCTGATCCAACTTGATCTCTGCCCATAGTGCATGTCTATTTGCTCGCAACACACTTTCTTGAGGCGAGAGCGTGCATAATCCTGCCAATAGATGTGTGAATGGTAGGGAAGAGGAGTGATTGTGGGAGGGGCCTACCTACTCGATCCTCTTCAACTCTACTCCATCCATCTACATGTTGTCTCTTCGCCCTCCTTTCTCCTCTCGCTTTCGAGGGTAGAGAACATAGAGGAAGACCGAGGGGCTTGCCTCGGGACTCTCTGTCTTCTCTGCCGCTCTCCTATCTCTTCACCTCTCATTGCGCGACTTCGCGCTCTCTACAATATAGTCTGTCCTTTATGCACGCTTTTCCTTTCTCTAACTGTCTTCCATACCTTCTGTACTGTAATGGTGATATATTCACCTGTCGGGGAGGTATTCTTCCCCTTCCTCCCCCCTTAAATAGAGATCTCTCGAGTTCATCGACCTTGCGCGTGTCTATCCATACTGGGACGTTCGCTCCCTTTTCTCACCCTAAATTTCGGCCCCCTCTCCTTCTTCTCCTTCCTTTCCGTTCCCCCTTTTCTCGCCTTTATCGCGCTTCATTCGCTTAGTACACACAAGAAATCGCGTCACGTAAAATACACTTTGACACCTTTTTCTGCGAACTTTTCTGGATGAGAGAACATAATGTCTGTCACTATCTCTGTCCTTTATCTCTCCATCAATTGTAATGCTGTCTGGCAGAGCTCTGACATGAGCCGTTCCCCATTGCTCTCATACCTTTGATAGACTAGAGATTGCTTCCCGATGGCACCTCGCATCTCATTGTCATTCCATCTCCATCTTTCACTTGCCACTCCTGGTTCCATGAATGACGCAATCAAGAGGAAAGAAGGATGGAAGTGATAAGGGAATTCACGTTATCACCATCTGTTTGCATTTCAATTTGATTGCTCTTTTTCAATTGTTTGCCTTTAATCGCGATGAATGGCAGACAGACTCCCATCACTCTCAAATGAGGGAGGGGGAGGGGGAGAGGGGATCTCTCACGAAGTACCTCACTGATTACAACTCTATCTACTGTTATCTCAAAGTGACAAACTCGCAAATTAAGGCAGGGTTTCATTCATTTAGTATCTTCCTACCCTCTTCATTCCTTGAATCTGAGAAGGTGCGGAGTGACTGATCACTTCCCATTTCTCCTCTCGCGACACCACTTTTCATTTTGTGAACCTTTCTGTCTCCTCGTCATTTCTCTGAATTCTCTCTGTTTCTCTGTTCGCTCTCCGATCTGAATATTCTCTCATCTCCCTCCCTCTCTCCATCTCTACTCCTCTACTCCCTCCACCCGAGTGTCACCATGGATGACACATCCCACTTCCCCCCCCCTCTCCTCTCTTTTCTTCCTCTCTTTTTGCGTGATGGATATTCCACCCTCACTCGAGGGCTGTTCGCTTTCCATGTCTAGAGCTTATCTTTTTTGCCTTTTGTCATATTGGTTGGATTGGCGTGACTCGATGGCCATTTGCAGATGCGACAATAATCGGGTTGATCTCATCTCATCTCGTGAAGATCAAAAGGAGAAGATTGCGTCCAGTATGCAGACATGCAGTGGAGGCACCAAGAAAAGTCAGTGATATCTCGATCTTGAAGGGGGGGGGGGGGGGAGAGAGAGATGGGGGTATGGTAGATGAGCGATCCTAAGAAATGGGCCTCTTATTTGGAAGTCACGGGATGTTGTTGAGAGCAGAAGGGGGTAATCTTGAGGCTGAAACTGCTTTTCGTCGCAACTAAGGCAACCGATTGAGAGTGTGGGAGTTAGAAGTTAGCGAAAAACCAGAGGGATCTTGGTGGTGTTTGGGGGAGGGAGGGGGGGGGGGGTAGTGAAGGCTTGGTGATCCACCGTTAAAGGATATAGAGTATGATGTAGAAGGACTTGGGTTTCTTGTCAACAACTCAATACTTAATTTCCTCCTTCCCTTGTTGCCATTCTCAATTCTAGAGATCAAATGCAACAGAATAGGAAAGAAAGTCTGTGATTAGCGATTTGCCTTTCTGACGTAGATGAAACAAGCCTACCATGAGAATAAATGGATGGTTGAGAGCAGAAAGAAGAGTATGAGAAGATATCTGGCCCACTCCTTGTTTGCTTTCCCTCGATGTTTCACTGGTCTTCTCTTCAATTGTCTCCGTTATCCATTCTTGTTATCAGTAGCAGCATAGTTAGGAGGGAGAGGGGGGAGAACTATGAGTGATAAGTGAGAGTCATTCCATTGGAATGCTAGTATGATCCGATCTGAGATCGTCTCGTTTTCCTGAACTTTTCTTATCGGTTTGGATGATTCAGAGTGAACTATGACAGGGCGAGAAATGGGGCCATTGAATCATAAGAAAAGAGGGGAGAGGAGAGGGAGGAGAGGGAGGAGAGGGAAGGGAGGATTGAGAAGTGGGCAAACTGATGGTCATAGATCTGTCCATATCTATGGAATACTCAACAGATGGATTGGAAAGGGCAAGTAGTCATGTTTCGAGTAGTAATGATTGAAAGTGCAGGTGATTAGAGGAAATGGGGAAAGTGAGAAGTGGAGAGAGAGAGAGAGAATAAAGGACAAGGGAAAATGGTTGCTAAGGGCATAGAAAAAATGAGTGAAGGAGGTGTAGTGGGAAGCTGGGCTGTTGTCGTATTTATCTTTTCCGTGCTAGTATGTGTTGAGATGAGAGAGATGAGAGACAGATGTGTAGATACCGTAGCATTGCGTGCTAACTCTTCGAAGGTTTGCTCTTATGAATCAGAATTATGGAGTTGCGGCATGAAACATCAAGAGTTGATTCAGAGGGATGGAAGAGGGAAAGACGGTCTTTGTTATCTTGTAGATACTGTGAGGGAGAATGGAAGACTCCAAGCAGAGACTGAATGAAGTGGAGACTAGACGATAGGAGTAATGAGATTGTATTGGGATGGGACGTCCCTTCCCTACTTAGTCTTCCATCTTTACCCCATTCCATTCCATTCTCCATTCTGGGAAGTATTTCTCCCTCTCTCCCTCTCTCCTTCTCTCTCTCCCCTCTCTCCCCTCTCTCTCCCTCTCTCTCTCCCTCTCTCTCTCCCTCTCTCTCTCCCTCTCTCTCTCTCTCCCTCTCTCCCTCTCTCCATCACCTCTTTCAATCAACGTTGTCCTTCTCTCTCTCTCACAAAGGGCACATGGAAATCTCAGCCTGAGCCTGAGGGAATGTTCGATGGCACGAGAATCATGCTTTTAGTCTTGCTCTATTGCAATGAACACTAGACAGATAGAATACAATCGTTAGAGGGATTGTAGTGGGAAACAGTGTTTCTTCGTAGTTATAACAGAAGGGAAAGTGCATCCCCCCTCCCCCCCCCCCCCCCTTCATTCCTCTGGAGATTCAAAGAGGAACAAAAAGTAGAGAGAGATGGATAGCAACTGAGTAGAAGGGAGGGGAGTGAGCAGAGAAAGACACACCAAATGACCAAAGGGACCAAGAGATCAAGAATGCACGGGAGATGTGCTATAGGGGGAAAGGAGATAGACTCAATGGTCTCCCTTTCAGACAATTCCCTCCCCTCCTCTCATCACACAGTCATCAGGAGCGGCTGGATGATATTCCTGACGTTCATGATGATGGGATTGGTGAATGGTACGGTAGATATAAGAATGTGCATGTGAGAGTAAGATCCATTTTAGGGAGTGGGCTCTCTCCATCGAATGGGACGTGTCTACTGAGGGGAGTGTGTGGAGAGGTGAGAGGATCGAGGCTATTTATTGAAGATGATAAAGAAAAATTAAGACAAATTGTACAGAACCAAACAAGAAGGAGTTGTTCATCATCCTTATCGTTTGGTGCTCATACCGTATTCTCTTTCTCTCATACCATATTCTCTCTCTGATACGGTACTCTCTCAGGTTCGAACAGGAGGAGGATCTCGAATGGTCATTCCATGTGTTGGTCGCTCCTCTCCTCAACCACTCAAGAACGAGACGATGAAACAGAAACTGGCCTACTTCTGTCCCATGTACAACGGTACGATCCCCTCCCCCCCTCCCCCCTTCCCTTCTCACCAGTCTACAGGAAATGCAGTGTTTCGCGAGTGTTTAGCCGATGTTTTGGAGTACTCTACTCCCTATTCTACTCTCCCATCTGACTCTACATCGATAATCCGCTCTGAATACACTAGGGAGGAAGGGAGAAAGTCATATTTCCGTTTGTGTGAACTCGAGTCAATAGAGGGATCAAGAGGGGAAGCAATTGACGATGCAGAGTAAATTGTGTAATCAGACGTGGATATTGCAGCAGAAGACGCATTGTGTTGTGACGATGAGAATGCAGCATCATTGTTCGATAGTCTGGAGAAGGTGAGAGGAGAGGAGAGAGAGATGAGAGATGAGATGAGACTTAATGGGACAAGTGAGGGGAAATTATTTATTACAGGCGATTCAAGTGATCGGAGGCTGCCGTGTCTGCTTTAGGAACTTTGTTGATTTATGGTCTGTTCATTTTAGTTCTTGTTTAATTTTAATATTATAACACAGAGTTACATACTAATCACTGCTCTGTAATAGCTATACTACGGTATTCCCCCTCCCCCCTCCATGAAATTGTGTTCAGGTGTCAATACACGTGTTCACCCCGTCAGTCTCAATTCCTGAGTTACGTGAAGACTCTCCCTGCTCGTGAAATGGCCATTGATGGAGTCTCCAGTAGTTCGGTCTGTTCTTCTTCACACTTCACACTCATCCAATCAAAGAATCCTCTTCCTGTTGTTTAGTGTTTGAAAAGTACAACGCCATCCGAATTCACGGCCACAAATTAATATTTATCTTGTTTTATTTCAGATAGCAGTCGTGAATGGAGGTAGTGATGCTCTTCTAGTGGGTGAATTGGACTTCCAAGTGGATAAGAATTACATAAAATCCATATTTCAATCCTGTATTAAAGTGAGTTGTCAGAATGTTTAGAGATATTTACTTATTATATCATTGTCCCAAATGGTCTATTTTTCTTTTCTCTTCTCAGGTGCACATGGAAGCAACTCCAGCGATGAAATTGATGTGTGGAATGCCTGATGAATGCATCCATGCCAATCTCAGTGATCGATGCTTGATGGTACCATACAATATTCAGAGACCAAATAACTAATCCCTAATCCATCCTCAGACGTGTCTCACTGACCTCGGAACTCCTCGACTCAGAACATTTCAACCCACGAGAATCAATTTCTTAACGGATGAGGTATGGATTGATTACCACCTGTGGTGAGAGTGGTCGACAAAAGTTTTTTTTTTAAACATGGTAGTATTATATTTATTGTTAATATTTGAGAATGGTCGGATGGAGGAGAGACACGGCGATGAAGTGAGAGTCCCTGCCACGGGAGATCTGCAGAGATGTGAAGAGAAAACTGACCATTGTGAAGCATGCGCCTGTTCCGATTGCTTCGGGGTACGGTAGACACTCAACTAGTGATTACTGTAGATTTATGGAGGATGATGGTTCACTATTATGCTCTTTCAGGCATGTTCTGCGACCTCTCCATTTCTGAGGGATTTTGAGCTACAGTGGGCGGAGAGAAGGGGAGAAACAGGAGAGAAGGCATGCCACTTTTCATTATTTTGTTCCTTTATTTAACTACTCCTAAATATGTTCCATTTAATCGATTTTTTTCTAAGGTGGCCGAGAAGAGCGATTTGGGAAGGGAGAATTGTACCGTGGATTGTGAAATAGAGGTGAGACAGAGGGGGATACTGTATTATATGAAAGAATGACGAAGTGTCTGAGGAGAGGATTCAGTGGGCTCTGTTGGCCATTCTTATATACTCACGTTTGTCTTGATGTGAAATGGGGTAATTGGAGGTGACAGAGGGAACTTCCTTCATGAGTGTACTCCATCGAGAATTGATAGTGAGGAAGAGTCCAATCTTGGGATATCCATGGGTCGCCGTGTGAGTATCTCTTTCTATCTCTTTCTATCTCCATCTACCCATTCTAGTGCCATTGACGTGTGTATTCATTGTAGAGATAATAAGTGTATTATCCATTGCAGGATCTTGTTCACTTTCTTCTTCATTATTGTCTTCTTTATAATCAGTGCATGTTTCACGTGGGATAGCAGAAAAAGAGGAGAGGAGACTGTGAAGGAGGTCAGAAAGAGAGAGGGGAGGAGGGAGGAGTAGGATTGGACTATTCTATTTTGTGGTGTTTTAAATGAGATTTTCCAAGTCTACTAGTTTTATTACGATAAACAGTTAAATGATGACCCTGCCATTGTTTCAGAAGGTCAAATTCGCTGGAACTTACTGGGGAGCTCGTGATCTACTCGATAATGTACAGAGAGGGGGAGCAGAGTGGTATGCGAAGGTGAGGAGATTGAGTCATCCTTAACCAATCAACGAGACCAATTACAATTACGCAGTTAAGTTCCCCCTCTTGCAGGTGGTAGCAGAGCACACCTTCTGGATCGGAGCCATTACCGTACTCGTGAGTTGATATTGATTATTGATTTGCATTAATTAGTTGAAGAAAAACGAGACTCTAACTAAACCCACTACCATGTCTCTATATCTATTACCGTATCAGATAAATAAATATGATCTCATCAGATCGTAGCGGTTGTGTGTGTGGTGGGACTGCCGATGCAGGAGTTCATTCTTGACCCCATGGATGTATGGACTCAACCCAATTCACGATCAAGGATTGAGAAGACTACGTTTGAAGAATATTTCAAGTAGGAGAATCATGGACTCACTCGGAAATGTATGAATGAACTATTGAGTGGGACTCCTCGCTACACTCAAGTGATCGTTCGACCGATACAGACATACAATAAGCCATTCCAAAACGGAAACAAGAACTTCGGTCCCATCTTCCATCACTTCATTCTACAACAAGTAAGTGAACGTGATAGAGATGATAATTGAATAATTTCACCGTTGAGGCGTTCGAATTGACCAAGGAATTGATTGAACTGAGGGGGAAAGGATGGAATCCATCAACTGGGAAGGAAGTGGTCAGTGATCCAATGAACATAAATCACAATGAAACTATGAGTAGATGAATGGTCTCCATTCAGGAATTGGGACTCTCGGATGTATGTTACAAGATGGTGGATGAGCACTGCTTCGTCATCTCGCCCATGTCTTATATACAGGTACGGTAGATTAATGGATTGACTTTAATCAATTGATCGTAGGCAAACATCTACTGGACTTGGCCTGTTTACACGATTGTATTTGGTCTTAGACAGTCCAAGTACGGTAGATGAGAATGTTATGGTATCATTTCAGAATAACCAATCGATACTGGAGTGTGCGAATAGGGCATGTATTCCCCATGTGGATGTGATGATGAAAGAAATGGATAATGAGAGGAGAAGGGAAGAGGAAATGGAGAAGAAAAATACGACTGAGGAACAGGTGAGAAGAGAAAGAGAGAAGAGAAAGAGAGAAGGAAGAAGAGAAAATGGAGGAATATGATGGTAATCTCATCTGTTATCACTATCTCCTTCCATTTCAGAGAAAGACTCCATTCATCAAGTCTTCCAACAAAATGCACAAGTTATTCCACAGAGTTTTCCCTGATGGGGCCATTGCTGTGACGTGAGTTATCTACTCATTTGATTTAAATCAATGAAATTTTTACGAGTCTTACATGCCAGAATTATGCTATTTGAAGGATTAGTTAGATTACGGTTTAAAAAACGAGCTTGTTATAGTCATTGATTCCAGACCGCCGGATAAATCATCCGATCCATTCGATGATGATGATATTTTCGATGATATGAAGAGAAAGAAAAGGTGAGAAGAATATATTGGATCAATGTGGTGATATATACTCATTCTGAGCGATAATCGTTATTATTCTTCTATGATGTTTTTTTTCATTCCAGATCAGTCTCTCTTCACTCAGATCATCGAACTCGCTCTAAACGGCACGAATGGTCCATCGAGGGTGAGTACCATTCACCTCCCCCCTCCCCTTCCCCATCTCTCTATAGACAAGTGGTGACATCATGGTGATTATAGTGGAATCGGATGAGAAGAACATGGATAGGGCCAATCAGGGATGGGAGATGGAGAAGGGCATCGGAGTATTGGGACATATACTCAAATGTATCGAGTGAGTCTCCATTTACGTCCATTTGTGTTTGGATGATACGATATTTCAGTCTTGGTTGGTGTTTGATCTCTTATGGAATTCTTATTAATTGAGGAATCCGATCGCGACTTCTGCGTATCTCAATCTTGACTGCGGGTCACAGATGCGAGGAGCACCCGTGCCTGGGAATCTAATATTCGGAGGGTGGAATAGTGCAGGTGAATTGAAGAAGAAGAGAAGAGATAGATGAACAGTAGCAGTGGTGCAGTCCTTGCCAGTGGCACATGGGAGTAGTAGAGGGAGAGGGATCGGTATCTATATAATAATATAATTTCCTTGTCCTTTCAGCGTCTGAAATCTCGGAAGCGAAGAAGATCATTCACTACTCTGATGCCTATACCATCACGATTGGATTGGATTCAATGAAGAAAGAACTGGCTGAGATATGGGAGAAAGCGTAAGTTGAGATTACGGTAGTATGATAAGATAGGAGTACAGTACATTGCTAGTTCATTTATTGATAATGCAGAGTGATTGAACTACTGAAGAAGTACTCGAATGAATACGTGGAGGTCAACTTTATCACTCATTTTTCGATCCAGGTGAGGAAGTGATCTTTGATCTTTGATATATGAATCGTCTTGTCAATCTCTTCTCATATGCTCTAAATGGATGCTTCTATATTTAAAAAAATTCTGATGTTGACCATAAACTGGTAGACGGTAGCATTTATTCTTTCGCTCAGTAAATTCTACAATTGCTCTCTATTATTTGTCATCGATCTCCATTTTCTTTTCTTCCACTTTCCTTTCAATCTACCGATCATAAATTGTGGGAGAGGGATGGATGAAGTGAATATCTCTGTGATATCTTTGAGGATGAGATCAATGCCGCTGCCCGATCAGACGTGCGAATTGTGGCCATTGGATATGCACTCATGGCCATCTATATCATATTCGGATTGTCTCAATTCTCAATCGATAATAGGAAGGGATTCCTGAGACATACACTATGGTATCAGGTGAGTGATGGGAGAGGGAGAGGGGAAGATGATAATAGAGTGAGGAGTGGTAGACCATCGTTCCCTTGGCAGGTATTCCCTGGAGTGATGGTATCTGTCACTATCAGTCTCTCTGTTGCATTTGTCATCGGTTTGTTTATTTTCAATATTCAATTATTCTGTATTCATTGTATCTCCCTCTCCCCCCACCCCCCCCCCCTCCCTCCAATGACCTCTCCCTCCCTCTCCAGCTGTCTACGGTATCATCGGTCTTCATGCCACTCTGATGTGCATGGAAGTGCAGCCATTTCTTCTGTGTGCCATTGGAGTGAATAACATCTTCTACTTCGTCAAGACATATCAGAGGAAGATGCATGAGAGAAAACAAATAGAAGCAGGTGAGTAGAGAAGAAGGAGGGAGTAGGGTGGGAGGGTGGTTGAGATAGGGGAATCGTACTCTAGATCCAAGGCCAATTGCTTTCATTTAATCCTTCGATCATTGATTAATTGATTGCAGCTCTACTGTCACCAGTATCCGGCCTTCCTTCCACTGATTTCCCTCTTCCCATCAGTAAAAGTGGAGAAATGAGTGATGATGAAAGTGAAAGAGGAAGAGGAAGTCTACCAAGTATCGAAGAGATGAGAGGAATTGAGACCGAGAAAGTGGAAGATCGTGAGTCCATATTGAATCTCCTCCCCCCCCCTCCCCCCTATCATCTCCTCTTCTTCCTTCCAGTAATTCGTCGTGAAGTTCTCACTCAGACGTGTCAACGAGTTCTCCCCAGTATGTTCTGCACTGCATTCACTGAATGTGTATGCTTCCTATCCCGTAAGTACCACCTTTTTATTTATTTATTTAACTAACTTGTAAATATGGTTCATAATAGTCTCGACCATTGCAAGCGTATATCTGCGTGAGTACACTACATGCTTTTTGATCTCTCCCCCATCCCTCCTCTGCTTAGCTCTCCCTCTGACCTTCCCCTCTACCGTACCTCCTTCCCCATAATACGGTATCTCTCCTTCCAGTTGGTCTTTCTTCTGCTCCAGTCCTCAAGGTCTTTTCCTTCTATGCCTCAGCTGGAGTCTTCGTCAACTTCTTCTTCACTCTCACTATCTTCGTCCCTTCTTTCTTCATCGCAATGAAATTATCTGCGGTCAGAATTATTTGAACTTTTCAAAGCTGGCTTTTTTTGATTTGTGTTGATATTGCTTTGTAAATTTCTAGTTGTAAAAATAGATGATATTTTGTTGCTCTAATTCGGTTTCTATACTAATTCTGCCCAACAGGCTCCGACTGGAATCTGCTCTCCCGTCGATTGTGTGCCCAAAGCGAAGAGAGAAATTAGAAGAAGAACCAGATGGAAATTCGATCAGGTAAGAATATGAGAGATTGGACTGGACTAATTGGAATGGATTGTAGATCCGTTCTTCTCGTGGTTGGATGCCCCATTTAATTGAGAAATACTACGCCCCCATCATATTCACAAAGAATGGACGATATCTTTCAGTGAGTAATAATTATTCAATGTATCATTGTGATAGACTCATCGAGTGTAGATGCATCGATTATGAGGTTGCATTCATAGAAGGAATAAAACTAGAGACAGTTGTGTCCTCTTGTCTAATTGATGGGTTCTTCTCTCTTTCAGATCCTGGTCCAATTCCTCCTGATCTCTGGTGCGATTGTATTCATTCCCCAATTGCCAATTGGATTGGATGAGAAGATGAGTGTACCCATGGTCAGTTTCTCTTTTTTTTTAACCCTCAAATGTGCTTTCGAATTATAAACTATCGTTAAAAGTAACGTTGGTCTTTGATCTCAAATAAGCAAAACAAAAGGATGTCATGGCTCATAAGTGCCAGCGTATCTATAGAAGACCACCGGCGTGGATTAAGCACATCTTTGATCTACGCATGTAAGAACGCCTCTGCGACCACTTTAGTTTCGCAAGGGGCTGGTATCAGGGCTGTGCGAGAAATAATTTTCGAGAAAAATTCGAGAAACGAAATTGCTCGGAAAAATATTTCGAGAAAAACGAGAAATTTTTACAGTATAACTTTTACACTGTTAACTATAATTTTAAGGCTTTTTTTATCAAAGCTTTTTTTGTTGATGAAATCTATAATATTTTCGTTTGTTTGGATCAAGTTGCAATTTTCAGCTGTACTATGTAGATTTTCGCTTTTCGACCTTAAATTTTTTTTCGGATACGACAGAATGTTGAATATTGTTCTTTTTTCTGCGTTTTTTGACCAGATTTTTTCTCGATTTCTCGAAAATAATTTCGAGAAATTTCTCGTCGAGAAATAGAGAAAAACGAGAAATCGAGAAACGAGAAATGCACAGCCCTGGCTGGTATGCGCTTTTTAGCAGATAAATTCTGCAATGGAGTCTTGAGATCGCTAGTCCAACGCATTTCCCAATCACAATTGTACTATAGAATTACAAAATATTTCTGATGGATGCCCATTTTGAGGATTCGTACGTGCACAAGTTCATGTCAACTCTTCCTGACACTCTCGCTTCATCCATGCCAGTCCATTTCGTCGTCCATTCCAATAGTGGGAGACCACTCAATGTCAGCGATGAGAGATTTGCCAAATTGTGAGTTCGCCGTACTTATTTCAATCAAACTGAGAAAATCACACTCGGTGCAAACAAGATGGTATTACCCCCCCCCCCCCCCCCCTCTGCCAAGGAGAAATAAAAGATGAAACCGAGGTTACTCTTTCTCTCCAGATTCTGCACTCGTGCCGATTGTGCGAAGAATTCATTGGGAAATCTGATAGACGAGGCAGTCAAAGTGACCAAGACGTGAGTATTTTAAATAATTTGAATAGTGAGAAAGCATCGGATGATAATTACGAAATAAGCTCATTATTTTCAGTGACCTGATCTCTCAGCCAGCGATGAATTGGATCGATGACTACAGGTGAGAAAGAGAGAGAGAGAGAAGGGAAGGGAAGGGGTACGAGGGATATGAATAGACTCTCGTTCGTTTGGAATAATATCAATATGTTCTCAATGAATACTTGATGTCTTTGATTGTCTCAGCTAATGTTCTATTCTCCCCCCATATTCAGGAAGTTCCGTTATATCTTCCCCAATGGCAAATCATGTTGCCGTGTGGATCGAGAGAAGGGAGAATATGCGAGTGTCGAGAAGTTGAATCTGATGGAAAGTGAGCAGTTGATAATATCCCCCCCTCATTCATAGAAATCATTGGTGAGCTTGGAAAGGTCTAGGTTTCAATTCCGGGGGAACCCGGACGGTTGGAAGGCGAGTTTTGCGGCTAGCCCGGGCTAAGGAAGGGCTAACCATGGATTTCGTTCAGCCGACCCTTTTTCCCGAAAATTTCGGGGCAGCACGGACCACTCACCCTTTTGAGCTCATCAGTGATATAAATACTCAATTAACTCATCCTGTTAATTTTTAATTGATCTTTGTAACAACAAATCGGGGTAACTTTCTGTGACAATTGCAATGTTTGACCATTACAGGTTCCGAGAAGGCTCGCTTTACTACGTGCGTAAAACCCGGAGAAGATGTAATTTTTTACTATTTCCCGTGCCTCAATTCTGACTATTGATTTTGTTGATACCGTAATCTCCTCCCTTTCCAGCCCTACCGCAGTATGACTGTAGATCTTCGATACTTCACTCATCTTCTCCCGACGATGGAATGTGGAATGAGGTTTGTAGTGGAGAGGGTGGTAAGACGTTTGGGAAATTCCATTTGGGAATATGCCATTTGGGAAACTTTTCACGCGGAGAAATGACGCGCACATGACTTTATAATCTATTTTATAAGCTCGATTAAATTATTTTTTAAATGTTCTTTTTGATTAATTACGTTACAAATCAACTAGAGAACATGATAATCACAAGGAAATTGAACGAAAATGTATATCAAGCGTGAAGTTTCCCAAATGGCACTTTCCCAGGTGGCATTTTCCCAAATGCAATTTTCCAAACGTCTTACCACCGTGGAGAGAAGTCTTGATGTATTGATTGATGGATAGACGAGAGAGAACGATAGAATCAACACCAATTGATTGATTATAGTGGTGGAATGGCGCATCGTGAGGCTCTCTCCTTCACTCCAAAGGGAGAAGTGAATGCATTCTATCTAAGGAGTTTCCATCGAACATTCAGGTGAGAATTCATTCTGATCTACAATTGATGAATGGATGAATTTAAGGAATTCGTCTGATTTCATCGATGGTCTTCGTCTCTCTCGATTGGTCTCTGATGAATTCAAGAAGATCCTCGATCACAATGGATTCACTGATGTACAGGTCAGAGAAGGAGAGAAGGAGTGGGAGAAGAATGGGAGAATAAATGCGATTTCAGGTGTTTCCCTACTCCTTCTACTATCTCTACTACGATCAGTATCTAGTGAGTTCATTTGACTAGAGGGGATGGCTATGATCTCTGATCTCTGATTGTCTCATTACTTCCAATGGTCTTTTCTCTCCTTGAGGTCATCGCTGCTTCCACTTCTTCTCAATTGGCTCTCTCAGCAGGAATCGCATTCATCGGACTAACTCTCACTACAGGTCACTATTCTCATTCATCTCTTACAATAGATGAATGAAGCTTGATCGGATAGTCCACCATTGCTTGCTCTTCAGTCTCTCCCACGACTGCTCTCATCGTGGCTCTGAATACTCTCTCCTCCACTCTCCTTCTCATTGGCTACATGGTCTGGAGGAATATCGAGTTGAATGCACTCACTATAGTCAATCTAGCAATGGTGAGTAGGTGTATCGTACTTGATCTCTGATCTTTCCATAAGATAGGAATCGCGAGAGATTCGAGAGTTTTGGGGTATTAGCGGACATAGGAAATAGTTTCTCCGATTCCGCTAAAAAGTAAAACTTAAGTACTTCGAATGATGCTCTTTCAAACTGCGTTTGCCAATTTTTTATATCTGGTCACATCATCGAGTATAGTTAGGTGAAATTAGGGACACTGTGAAATTTACGACCAGGAATGCTTCAAGAAAACAGCCATAACTCGCTTCAAAATCATGCTAGAAACAATTACAAAAAAGTACTCGAGTGAGGAGGCAAAGGGAAACATTTCGTATGTTGGTGATGTCATTCCCCGTCCATGCGCTGGATCGGGGCGGTCGGGTTTTCAAAAAAGTGATGTAACTTTCCTAATACCGATCTCCCCAAGAAGCGCCGTAAAGTGATTTGAGAAAATACTTTCACCAAACTACAGTCCAAAAATCAGAGGAATCGGAGGTGAGAAAAAAAATGGCCCGCACTTTTGTCCAAAAAAAATGCGATTTTTATAAATTTTTGACGTTTTTCATGCATAACTTGTTTCCTTCATGTTTTCATGAACTCTCTTACCGAAATTCGGATTCGGCGTACAAAAATACGCCAGAATTTCCTAAAGTCATATATTTTACTAAAGCTCAAAAAGTTATGACCAAAATCCTGAACACAAAATTTTTTTGTGATTTTCTTTTTAGCATAACTTTTTTATTCCAATGTTTCATGAGCTCTAGTACGCAAATTCGTTTTCTACGCTTAAAAATTAGCCAGAAAATCTTATTTGGACATGATTCTGAGACAAAAACTTTTCGACCAAATTCGGACCAAAGGGGGACCACATGGTGAAAAAGTGGTCAAAGTGGAAAACAATTTTATCTCGAAAAAATATGACTTTAGGAAATTCTGGCGTATTTTTGTACGCCGAATCCGAATTTCGGTAAGAGAGTTCATGAAAACATGAAGGAAACAAGTTATGCATGAAAAACGTCAAAAATTTATAAAAATCGCAGTTTTTTTGGACAAAAGTGCGGGCCATTTTTTTTCTCACCTCCGATTCCTCTGATTTTTGGACTGTAGTTTGGTGAAAGTATTTTCTCAAATCACTTTACGGCGCTTCTTGGGGAGATCGGTATTAGGAAAGTTACATCACTTTTTTGAAAACCCGACCGCCCCGATCCAGCGCATGGACGGGGAATGACATCACCAACATACGAAATATTTCCCTTTGCCTCCTCATTCGAGTACTTTTTTGTAATTGTTTCAAGCATGATTTTGAAGCGAGTTATGGCTGTTTTCCTGAGGCATTCCTGGTCGTAAATTTCACAGTGTCCCTAATTTCACCTAACTATACTCGATGATGTGACCAGATATAAAAAATTGGCAAACGCAGTTTGAAAGAGCATCATTCGAAGTACTTAAGTTTTACTTTTTAGCGGAATCGGAGAAACTATTTCCTATGTCCGCAGGGCTCTCGAAAATCTGGCGATTATTCTCATAAGTCTCTACTGTGTATGACTGACTCCTTCTTTCTCATTTCAGTCACTTGGTATCGATCTCGAATTCTTCGCTCATCTCTGTTTCGCGTACGCCAATTCAGGCAGAGTGAATAGGATCGGAAGAGCGACGGATGCCCTGGTCAATGTGGGCAGTACGGTAAGCGAATCAGGCCTATCGAATAATAATTTACTTAGGGTTACTGTAGTAGGTCTTCTGTAAATTGGTCCATTCCATGTTTTCTCTGGTATCATCTTCACCAAATTCCTTGGTCTCATCGTCTTGTACAATGCACAATCTCAGATCTTCAAGGTACCGTAATTGCCTCCTTCCTTTCATCTGTATTACGGTAATTCAATTGGTCAGATTGGTAATTGCAGACGTATTACTTTGACTTCTACCTCGGTCTCCTTCCCATTGGAACTCTCCATGGACTGGTCTTCTTGCCTGTGATGCTGACTTTCTGGGGACCAGATACATATCTCAGGAGATATATGGAGCAGAATGGTGAGGGGAGGGAGAGGGGATACGGTAGGGGTACGATGTGACAGATGGATGATCGAGGAGTTTTACAGACAAGGCGTCGCTCACGAATGGAGATGGGCATGGATCAGAAGAGGGAAGGGCCGATTCGGTGAGTGAGAATGGAGGGATTGAGTAATGGAACCATGGATCCCTTATCAGATAGCCTCTCCTCGGTCTCTTATCCTTGTGGCCTCTGGTGTCTCATCGAAGGGGGATCATCTCGTGTTCCTCCCACTTACGGGAGAGTCGCCGCCGCCATCTCACCTGCCAATACTCAACACACAACTCATTCCATCCATAGCAATCGGTGAGTGTGTGAGTGTGTGGGGGGGGGAGAGAGGGGTATATCATTGATTTACTCTAAATAGTCTTCACTTGCTACAATTCCAATGGTGTCATACTATCCTTGACCATTCCTCTTTTCAGCAGCACAGATAGTGGATCGACTCTCCGTCTCAAGAGTGAATCTCCTCCATCTATGGTGACTGCTCCTTCTACCATCGATCACGAGAATGCCCCTCTTGTAGTCAGAGTGGATAGTCAGAGGGACCACGATGGAACACTCCCACTCTGATCCCCCTCCCCCCTCCTCTTCCCTTAATAACCCCGTCCCTTCTCTTCTTTCCTCATTCTCATTGCCCCCTCCCCCCACCCCATTCACTTCTATACCTCCTACTCCTGCCCCATTCCACTCGTCGTTCTTTTCTCTTCCTTTTACTGTATCATGCACAAATCACCACCTTCTACACTCCTTATCTCTCCCTTTCACTGGTCTCCCACCACGACTCTAGACGAGAAATGTATACGGTAGTCACACCGTGCTCCACAATCTATCAGTCAAGAAGCCATATACAGTAGTCGTTGTTATTTCTTAGTATTTGCACATCAATTTCATCAATACAGTAATAGTCTTATATTCTTATCCTTAGTCTTAATTGCTCAACCATGAATGAAGATTGTCTCCCCCTTGTATTATACTTTCTAGTCACTCCGTTGTCTTCTGCCTTCCATTCCTACAGTATTACCCCATTCACTTGCAATATCCAGAGTTGGGAAGAGGACGAATGGTGTCATATCCTCCAATTGTACATCAGCTAGTTAAATGTCGAAAGAACACACTTTCGAGATCAATTCGTCCCCTTCCTTTCTCTCTAATCCCTAATCAGATAGGCCGGTCTCCCTCCATCTCATGTCATCTCTCTGTTTCCCCCCTTCGTTCCTCCACCCACACATCATTCCATCTCAGGGACTTCTCCTGTCCCTCCATTCTCCCTTCTCCCTCCCTCGCCATACCTCTGATTACTGTAGTGATAGAGTACGGTATCTCTCTCCCACGATCGCAATCCCTCTTCCGGTGTGTAAGGTGCCTTGTCATAGTCATTCGTATTTATGCGCAATCGTTCGCTAAGATCTTTCCACTCCCTCCAATCCATCGATAGTTGTACAATCACCAGTCCATTGCATCGTCTCATGCCCCCTTCCAATATACCGTAACCCGTCTGCCTTTTGTACACCATTATCAGACACAATTCCCTTCCATTACTGATCTCATATACTAGTCTTGAATGTCTACTCGTGCATAATAGTAACCTTGTGTATGCAATAACTTTGTAAGTCGCTTTACACTGACCAAACCTTGAGTTGTCTTTGAAAGATCCAATTGATATCTCTCATTGACCTACCTTTCACCGTCTCTCCCATTATTTATAGCCTCCCTGTGAACTTTTTCTTTTCTTCTCAGTGTGAATAGTCGGGATATCCGCTTTTTCTTGGTTGTGATATTTCTTCCCTACCGTAACCCTGTCATCCACATTTCTCCCTCTGGTTAGTATTGTAATAATCCCGATGAATTCCTTGTTGGTTCTTGGAAATAAACAAATTGAAACTAAGAATTTACTGCATCAGATCGACAATCATCGAAATATGTTTGAAGCTGTTACAACTTCAGAAGAAAAACTCACCAAAAGAAAAGCGAGAAAAGAAACTACACAACATGAATGAATCTCGTTGATGATTGAGATGCTAAACTCGTTGGAACGATTGACAAAATGGGAAGATATCAACTTTATGATAACTTATTAGAAAAAGGGAATAAGTACAGATAGGGAGTACCGAGTGGGATAGATAAGATGGTGTGACTTGAGAGTGGACGGATCTTAGCAACTACAAGGGGAGGAGACTCATATTCCGGCAAGGATCATGTTGTCGTTCTCTTCGTCTTCTTCGAGGATATTGTCCTTGAAATGGAAAGATCAAAGATCAAACTCGAATCAAGAGATAGAAAAGTGTTGTCGATCATGATGGCAAAAATGTGATTAAATAACTAACGCCATCGTCTGGCCTCCTTCGATTCCTTACTGAATCCTTCATTCTATCCACTTTGCCCATTGCTTCTGTTGCTTTGGCCGTAATTCGACACGATGAAGGGCGGGAGGCATCTGTCATGGATATACAGTCATTAGTGGAGTCACAAGAGGCCTCCAAGGCGGCAACCCTCACTGAATCCTCTTTTCCATTATTCGAGAAATACAACACGTCATACATCCGTTCATCGATAATCTAACTCACCATTCTACTCTTATCGGCCATCGATTTGCTCAACATGCTCACGTTCTTCGATCGCGAGAGTTGGTGAACGTACCGAGTCCTGAAATTATGTGATTTATCATCGGTTCTCTTACAAGTCACCCCTGTATTTTTAAATATTGTGTCCTCTCGTCTAATTGATGGCTTCGTTTCTCTTTCAGATCCTAGTCCAATTCCTTCTGATCTCTGGTGCGATTGTATACATTCCCCAATTGCCAAAAATGAGGTGGTCTTTGATCTCAAATAAGCAAAACAAAAGTATGTCATGGCTCATAAGTGCCAGCGTATCTATAGAAGACCACCGGCGTGGATTAAGCACATCTTTGATCTACGCATGTAAGAACGCCTCTGCGACCACTTTAGTTCGCAAGGAGCTGGTATGCGCTTTTTTGCAGATAAATACTGCAACGGAGTCGAACCAACGACCTTGAGATCGCTAGTACAACGCATTTCCCACTATACCACAGGGACATAAGAGTTTCTAGTGTACACAACTACATACCCAAGATATATGTGTTAGCCAAGTGTCGTTGTGAACTCACAGGTCATTCTGATTGACGACGGGAGACGGGACGAACTTAGTGAAGATCTTCTGGCTGATCTTCTCAATGAATCAACGGGAGAATTCTCATATGAATCGACTGCAGACAGATGAGGAGTCGAAGGGGCTACAATAACACACACAATTATGGTGGATTTAGAGGTTTTCTCGCAATTAAGTCATCGAAATCTAGAGAAATAAAGAGGAGTGGGGGGGGGGAGAGGGAGGAGTGGGGGGGGGGGGGGGAGGGGATGGACTGACCAGCAGCCATCATGGCAGTCTTCGTATTTCTCTGTTTGGGTGCTTCTGGCGCTTCTGGATCATCGAAACACTCGAGAAGGAATCATCTGCATCGAATACTGCCACTGATGGAAGAGGAGCCTGAGAGGGAGAGAGAGAGAGAGAGAGAGAGAGAGAGAGAGAGAGAGAGAGAGAGAGAGAGAGAGAGAGAGAGAGAGAGCAGATTATGATCCATCTACTAATCAATACTGCGATCACTCAACTATCTACTACCGAAATGAGCACATATCGAATGATTCCGCACACTCACATCGACTACAGACAGTCTCTCCTTCCTCGCCTGGTAGAAATCATCCTGTGATGACGTCCCTCCCATCATCATTTCTCTGCAATATCGATTGATATAGAAGGAAATAATGTGTCTGTAGTGAGTCGAATCGTTCATTAAGGGATGGTAACGGTACCTCTTCTTGTTCTCTGTTTCAATTGCATAAGTGACGGTTCCCTTCTTCGCAGTAACTCCCTTCAGTCGATTCTCGTCATCCTCAAGAGAATATCCATCCAAATACAAACGGGAGAAGGAGTGGTCTCTCTCTCTCTCTCAATAGTTGGCCACTGACCATTCTGGCCTTCCTTCTATTCATCTTCTCATCATCTTCACTTGCTATTCCACTCCTCTCCGATCCACACTTAAATGCACTAGGATTACATAATATTAATTATGATTGTAGAAGTATTCATTCATCATCATAAAGAGTGACCGTGCATACCCCCTCCCCCTCACCTCTCCCTCATCCGATTGCTCCGTCGGGTCATCCACTTTCATTTTGAGTCGTTCACAAGCCACCTGCAATGGTAATCTCTCTCCTCTGTCCCCCCTCCCCTCCCTCCATCTCCCCCTCCCTCTCTCTCTCTCTCTCACCCCACTCCTCACCTTGATGCATTCCTCAGCCGTTCTCTCTCCTCCAATGACTTGGCTACAATCTCCCATCCACCGGCAGTCGAAGATGGATCAGCAGCCTGGATCGCCAGCTGAAACACATTCAATTCAGTGTGAAATGATCATCCCTCTCCCCTCCCCCTCACTTTCAATCTCTTTAATTCCTCTTCCTTCCACGCTTTTCCTCTCTTCACTGCTGGTTTCTTCTCCTTCTTATTCTTCTTCCTCTTCACTTCTTCTTCTTCTTCTTCGCTCTGCAGAGAATTTTGTCTATTTATTTCCAAGGACTGCGCTTGTTTTCTTCTTCTAATTTCTCGTTATATTAGCTAACTTATACATGACCAACCCACCATCACAAGGTCATCATCGCTGTATCCATTGCCTCTAGCATTGCTTCCCTCATCACTCTGAAATGGAAGACATCCCATCTCAATCCCCCCCTCCCAGCCAGGATATCTCATGACTCACGAGAACGAAAGTGACAGCATCCTCATCGTGTTCGATCTCCACTTCGCTCTCTCCCTCTTCGTCCTCCTCTTCTTCACTCTCTTCCTTCCTCGTCTTTCTCTTCTTACTCGGAGCTCGTTTCACTTGCTGAGATCCATCAGAGATCAAAGATCATCCATCTCTTAAATCTATTCTCACCTTCTCCTTCTTGACAGTAACCGTCTTCTTCTTTGACGTCACTTTCTTCTTTCGTTTCCACACTTCATCCGAACTGAATCAGAGTATTCCCTCATTATCCATTTTGTATTTCCCCTTACCTTCCATCCTCCTCCTCACTCTCCTTCAATCTCCTTCTCTCTTCTTTCTCTCTCCTCTTTTTCTCCTTTCTTCGTACTTCTGCTTCAGCTTCAGAATCAGAAGATTCCACCTGGAAGGGAGAAGAGTAGATCACACATTAACAGTTAATTTACATATTTGGGGAGTGTTTTGGGGTCGGAATAGCCGACAACTCTACCACTTCGAAGGATCATTCGGATGAGGAATGAAAGGGGAGGGATAGGGGGAGTTTAGTCAAATGGATCAGACGAGGAAGGGACGAGTATCGTGGTTAATCTCATGGTCACTCACCACTCTCAATCTTCTCTTTCCCTTCTTAAGAATGAATGCAGGGGTGGCCTCTGCTTGAGATGCAGCATAGACATATAATGCTGAAATGAGAAGAGATCAGAGAGGAGGAGGGGCGGGAGGAGAC
>BTSX01000006.1:13889161-13961709 GCA_036245825.1 Pristionchus entomophagus
GTATCGCTGTATCCATTGCCTCTAGCATTGCTTCCCTCATCACTCTGAAATGGAAGACATCCCATCTCAATCCCCCCCTCCCAGCCAGGATATCTCATGACTCACGAGAACGAAAGTGACAGCATCCTCATCGTGTTCGATCTCCACTTCGCTCTCTCCCTCTTCGTCCTCCTCTTCTTCACTCTCTTCCTTCCTCGTCTTTCTCTTCTTACTCGGAGCTCGTTTCACTTGCTGAGATCCATCAGAGATCAAAGATCATCCATCTCTTAAATCTATTCTCACCTTCTCCTTCTTGACAGTAACCGTCTTCTTCTTTGACGTCACTTTCTTCTTTCGTTTCCACACTTCATCCGAACTGAATCAGAGTATTCCCTCATTATCCATTTTGTATTTCCCCTTACCTTCCATCCTCCTCCTCACTCTCCTTCAATCTCCTTCTCTCTTCTTTCTCTCTCCTCTTTTTCTCCTTTCTTCGTACTTCTGCTTCAGCTTCAGAATCAGAAGATTCCACCTGGAAGGGAGAAGAGTAGATCACACATTAACAGTTAATTTACATATTTGGGGAGTGTTTTGGGGTCGGAATAGCCGACAACTCTACCACTTCGAAGGATCATTCGGATGAGGAATGAAAGGGGAGGGATAGGGGGAGTTTAGTCAAATGGATCAGACGAGGAAGGGACGAGTATCGTGGTTAATCTCATGGTCACTCACCACTCTCAATCTTCTCTTTCCCTTCTTAAGAATGAATGCAGGGGTGGCCTCTGCTTGAGATGCCAGCATAGACATATAATGCTGAAATGAGAAGAGATCAGAGAGGAGGAGGGGCGGGGAGGAGGAGAGGGGATGGGGAGAAGAGGGAGGATGGGAGAAGAAACATCGTCAATCTATTCTCTCATATTCAGCATCTTACAGAAAAGGAAATGCCATAATAAAACTAATCCAAAATATAAATATGAGAATGAATACAGTAATATCAACTAACATCGAAGAACATCTTCTGATCTGTCTCATCATCTGAGTATCCTCTATTCTCTGCCTTCGATTTCCTCGGGGCTGGGGTCTTAGGAAGAGAAGCAGCTGGAGGAGCGATACTGTAATGGAGAAGTTATTGATCCAGAGAGGATGATATAAATACAGTGTATCTAGAGGTCCCTTTCAATGCAATCAATGCCACTATTAGCATGAGTTATCACGACGACTCTAACTGCCACAATTGGTGAATGACTCACGCTCTCTCCTTCTGGATGCTCGTATTGAGAGGGGAATCGATACCGTAGTGAGCAGCCAATCGATCCTCAAGGAGATCAAACAGTCATCGAGGGTATACTTTCATCATTCCATTTGGGGAAAAAAACATTACCTTTTACTATTGTAAGATTCAAAAATTCAGTTAGAGTCATGGACTGTTTAGCATACAGTAGGCATGATGAGCGGAACAAAATATTCGCTAATTATTTATTTACTTTTCCAATATTCCCGATCTTTCTCCTATGTGATCCTGGACGCAAAATGCACTGATTAAATACAAACACTGAAGCCTAGAATCCCTTATTAATGATTGCTAAACACAGTAGATTGGACCGTTCGTAATAACAAGTGAAACGGTTTATTTTCTTGCAATAATTACATCAATCGAAAGATGATCAGAACAACGCGAATTCCTTTATATACAGTGCCTCTCATTTTGTCAATATTGTGACTTCTCAACTCACATTCTCATTCATATTCGTCTTTCCCACAGTCATCTTAGTGGTGGTGGTCACTCCTCTCATCTCCACTGCATTCCCATGCACATCGTATCTCAAATGGACCGCCATTATTGAGGCTCGGACGTGCATATATGTTTAGAGAAGACCCTAAAGAACCCTAACACTGATTCATAATGGGATATTGAAGGGGATGGATAAGAAGGGCATCTCCTTCACTCACGTTATGCTCTCTCCTGCCCACGTTGCCATGGGAGTACGAAGGGTTCGACCACTCCGAGAGACAGGAACTCCATCGGCTGAATGATGAGAATAAGGAATGAGAGTTATAAGAGAAGAGGTTAATGAACATACGTTCATTTGATACGCGAATGAAATGGAAAATAAAACGTACGTGTTCGGTTGACTTTGACCTCGAATCGCTTCTTCTTCACTTCCTTTGCTTTCATACGCAATTCAGCTTCTCTCTGAGCTGCAAATTAAACGTTGGATTGAGCTTAATTAGTTGTACACATAATTAGGTCGACACTGTACACTCTTTGAAGAAAGTGAAGGATGTATAGTACCCTTCTTCTCCTCTCTTCTCATTTCCTTCTCCACTCTTCTTGCTTCTCTTCTCAATATTTCCTCTTCATCTGACTCACTTTCCTCTTGACTATCAGATGAAGATGAGGGAATTGGCTCCTTCTGAAGGCGTGTACCATTCATTCCTTTTTCAATTATATTTATCTTTAAATCTGAAGTAATCAACACTAATCACAAAAGCATTCGAATATAATTGATTAACTGACCCTCTTTCTGTTTTCCTTTGGCATCTCTTGATGGAAGTGCATCTTGAGTCCCTTCACACGAATCTCCTCTCCATCACTGGTACGAGGCGTATCTCAAATCGATAAATCATAGACGCACTACTGTCATTGCACCTCTTCTCTCACAGATCTTGCCCACTCACCAAAATGCTTCTTCATCTTCTTCTCCTCCTCCATTTTTTCCGTCGTCTGCCGTGCCCCCATCTGTAGTTTCCATATTAATTTCCATCTTCAAATGGATAATGACACCACTCACCAGACATAACTTCCACGATTCTCGGCTGAGGAGGAGGACCGAATGTCTTACTGTAATAGAAAGAGAAAGCATTAGGTACGATACACGGCAGTTTCTCTAACAAGAAACAAATTATTCTCACTTGAAGAAAGTCTCAAGTCGTTCTTCCCAATCATCAGGGAATCCCATGAGGAAATCAGTGATGAAGGAGGGAGGAAAACCTTCAAGAATATAATGAATAATGAGAATGAACGAGTGATTATACCCATGGTAGTCGCTTGATCTACATCCAGAGGTCCGTCCAATCGATAAATGGACGACGAAGTAAACATTATGTAGGGTGGAACTACCTGCACGTTTATTACATTGTAAAAAGGTAGATATTATATTATTATTTTAATAATATTCTATTTTAAATTAAACAAATCGCACCTTTTGAATGGCCGAGGTAGTCCATTCGCTATCAGAGCATTCCCTGTAATATCAGGGGATAGAATATATAAAGGTAGATCAACTCACGGTCTGAATCCACAACACTTGAATTGGAAGTGGGGGAATATGGATGAGGGAGTGCCTCCTCTCACGAATCGAATAACCCAGAGTTTGAGAGGAATCGCCTTCTCCATTATCTCTGGAATTGACATAGAGAGGGGAGGGGGAGGGGGGAGGGGGAGGGGGGAGGGGGAGGGGGAGGGGGGAGGGGGAGGGGAGGGGAGGGGGAGGAGGAGGAGGAGGGGGGAGGAGGAGAGGGAGGGGGGGGGAGAGGAGGTGGATGGAATGCTCACCTCTGGGGATCTCATCTAGACTCACTCTCCTTTGACTCTCTCTCTTCTCTTCCTTTCTCTGTCCAATGGCAACCACAGAGAGACCAAGAGTACTCTCTGCAATTCCCCTTCCTTCCTTATTCATTCTACCATTTCTAATCTACGACCTGCATCCCATATTGTAGCTGATCAAAAAATTATGACACAGAATATCGAAAAAATGAAGGTGGCATTGCTTGATATGGCCCATAACTCTCACCATGAGTATTCTTCCCCTCATCCCTTTCCTTCTTCTGCCCTCCTTTTGGTGTCTTCTTCCCCTCACTCACTCTCCCTCTGGGTGTTCTTGTCGTAAGGGCTGCAGCTGCTGCAGGCAGAGGCTGCATGGAAAGAAGATTACAACCACGTCACGAGGAGATCATCCAAACACAAAATGAAATATGGATTGACAACAATAGTTTGACTCTGAATGTACCTCCTCCATCTCGTCCATCTCTTGATCATCATTCCTCTCTGTCTTCTCCTTTCCTCTTCCTCTTCCAGGTGTCTTCTTCTCTTCCTTTCTTGTCACTGGCGTCTCACCATTCTTCGCCCCTCTACCAGGAGTCTTCCTTCTCAAAATAAATACTATATTTACATTCTCCCCCCCCCCCCCCCCCCCCGTACCTCGCAGGTGTCTTCTCCTTCTTCTCCTCCTCCTCCTCTTCTTCCTCAATGGGAGTGGCTGGTTGCACTCGATTCATCATCGATTTGCGACCCTTCTGGATGCTGCAATCAGTTCAAGTACTATTCCATCCTTCCCTCTCCCTCTCTACCTTCTTCTCTTCTTTGCTTCCTTCAATCTATCATCGTCTTCACTCGTCTCTCCTGCATCCATCGTGTCATCCACTTGAAGGACACCATTCTCAAATTACATTTATAGAGAATATACAAATCATTTTTTAAACATAATAAGAATCGAAGCAAACAAAGTGCGTGTATTGAATGGGCAGTCTACATATAATTCCATAATGACCATTGCATACCTTCACTCCATTGACTCCATTGGCTCCCTTCCCCTCCTCCTCATCCATGGTTGAATTGTTGGTGGTTGCAGTGTGGATCGAGTGACGACGTCCGACTGAGACTACTTGGGGACTGCAATTAACCACTTTTTCATATCCTGAACAAGCCCAATTCAGATACATATTATATAAATAAATAAAGAGCACATACAAATGTTCACGAATCAGCTTCTCCCAATTCTCTGGGAATCCTCCCGCGAATTCTTCGATCAGTTCTTCCGGGATCCCTGAATTAATATATTTTTAAGACGCGCCTTTATTACTTGAAGAAAACCGCTAATATTAAGTGTAGATGTACTTCATTAACCATGAACTTCATTAAATTGCAATAAAGGGATCTGATGGCGAACCAGCTTCTGCGGCCTCATCTTCATCGATTCCTCCCTTCAGTGTGTAGATACTACCCGAGATTGTCTCCACCGTTTTAGCATTGATTCGAAATGCGATTGGAGTTGATCTCAAGTTGGGCAATGAGTGTTTCACAAAGGAAATATCGTATAACCAGCGGTTTTCCACTGACTACGTCAAGGGAACCATTGGCAGTGTTCATCAATTCGAGCTTCACATAAACTTATATTGTGTGATGGCATGACGTCCAGATCGGGCATATCAACAGGCAGACGTTTGCGCTTGATATAGATGAATACATCTTCACAGACTACTTGCATGGTGCCATTCGTCTCTACTTTGCTCGACAAATTCCCTAGTTTTTGAATAGAATGGCGATGGTACCTCCAATTCTGCAGAGTGGTGGCATCATTGTCACTGACTGCCCTGTATCCCTCTACGATGACTCGTCCCGATATAATCTACAATTAGCCATTCACAGGCTTCAGAAAAGGAATGAACCCGGTTCAATGTCGCCAAATAATATAAATATCCTCAGTCACCTTGATAATCCACAGTTTGAGTGCGGTACTCTTCACTGCCGTGTTTGACTCTACCGCTTCTGAAACCATACTTATCATTCCATTTTTTGATTATTATATCAAGGATGAAACACGCTCAATATGGATATAAAATAATAGTAATAAAATAAGTCACTTTTTCTGGGTACTCCAATCGACTGCCTGTGTTTTTCCATAGCCGCCATAGTGGTCGAATGAGACCAATGGCGAGTCCTTACCCAACTGTCGATTACTCAAATACAGAGAGGAATTAAGGAATCAACGGTCACACAGGAAATAAAGACTAGGAAAACAATTATCAAAAACATTCACGATTGGAGCAAATATAACCATCAAAGTAATATTGGAGTGTATACCCCTGGTTCAATTGGTACAGATAAGACATCCCAAGGTGCGAATTACATTGGTATTGCCCTTAGTAAAGACAACTATATCCTCTAGCGATGCCTCCTCCCCCATATTTGTTCTTCCCTGTCTCTCGATCCCTTCTTCGCGCCAATAGGCGTCCTTCAAATACCACTTTGTGTGTGCTATCGCGTGCGGACTGCCCTGTCGACTAATCGCATTCTGCCACCTGCCTCACCATCCTTTTCAACCATCAACTCTCCCGTTTCAATACCACATAATGCTATCTAACACCGAATTAATACCATTTAGACTCAGTTCATTCCTTTTCATTCGTTTTTCGCCCCTCATTCTATTCTCATTGTGACCCCTTGGGGAAAACTCTTTCTAGCAGGGATTAAATGAGTCTTAGCACGCCCTAACACAGCCTCATCATTCCTAGATTACTCCCTCTCCCATACTCGTAAGCTTGGAGGGAAAATCTCCCTGAATGAGGCCTCCTCCTCTCTCTCTCTCTCTCTCTTTCATGGGTAGGTCAGAACGAGGGGGGGGGGGTTCGCTGGTTCGCTGTCGTAACCCTCTCAAACAACTCAATTGGCCATCTCTTCTATCGCTATCTAACACTTTCCGTTCCATTCCCTTCTGTCGACTATTTATAGCATTTCGATCAACAATAAACTTTAGAATACAGTAATCATCCATTACCGCGCTCCACAATATCCTCCTACAACGAAATTTTCTTACCAAATACCATTTCTATTCCCACGCGCCTTTCCTTGCTAAATCTCCAATATTATTCATCTCTCACAGACTACTTCTCCCACTCACAATCTCCTCCTTCCAACTACAAATTAGTTAGTGACTGGTGGCACCATTCCATTCTAATCCATTCCATCATTTCCAGTATACCCCCCCCCCCCTTCTGAGATTAGAGACATCTCTTCTCTCAATCATTCCACTCCATCTTCAATCGTCCATCTCTTCTATCTTCCTCTTTCATCGCTCTTCTTTTCTCTACCAACTTCACACCCTCGGGGCATCTTCATCCCTCTTCCCTCTCTTCATCTTAAGAGAGAATTGAACATCGTCCCTTCACTACACCCCCTCCCCCCCTCTCCCTCTTAAATTCTATCGTTCCATACCCTTTCTCTCTCTGGAGACCACTTATGGATGGTACCTCTTTCTCTCTCTCTCTCCATCATTACTATCTTCATCCGTTCATTCTCTTCAGTTCTCGTCAGTGTGGGTGGTAGATATCTCACATCCTTTCATTGAGATCTCATTGTCTTAACACGCAATGACTCCTAAGTTCACTTCACTTGGAAATTAGGGCCCTATCGCATTTGTTCCTATAAATATTTCTCCTTCCATTATGCCCCCTAACCTCTTTCTTCCCCATACCATTCTTCATTGCAGATTGATCAACCCCTTCCATTCTTTCTCTCACAAACAGTTTACCTAACTCTCCCCCCCCCCCTTGTTTTCTCCTCTACTCTCCATTCATAACATCTTCTTCTTCTACCACAATTGTTGAACTACTCCATTCATCATTCTCTTCATCCATCTTCCTAATCTAGGAATAATACATAACTAGCTTCCCTTCACTCCTTGCTACCATAACCTAGGTGTCAAGACAAAGGAATCCCAAATTGCCCTGGGGAAAACATTATTTAGCATGCGCATTCAAAAAGAGTGAACGGGTAATTGGAGGACGTGAGACTGATAACGACTGTTTGATCAAACTTGAGATAGTATCAATGGACACTGACCACTTCACATTCATTCCTCATTTACATAATTTAAATCTCCACTTTAGTCCATTATTATTCTTATAAAACATGAGAATAGCACCGAAGAAGTAAATTAAAACAATGGGCGATCAACAGAACAGACGAGCATCAACAACAAGGAACAACATCTATCACGTAACATCCGCCTATTATATTACAGAATTGATTAATTAGCAGCAGTACAATGGGTAACAGATTCGTTAATTTTTACAGAATAAATTGCACATTTTTTAAAGCCATTGAAAGCATGGGTATGATGAAAAAGGGCGCTCTATTTAAAAAAAAATAGAAAGGAATGAGAAGATTTACGTAGGATAAATGATCATTGAAATGCAATCTGTGAAATATGCATAATGCAATCATCGTTAGGGCTCTACGGGAAACCTTTTCTAGGGAAAAAAGATTTTGGTACATCCAGAATCTCGATATCTGAAGTCGACGAAGCATCCTCGTCTATAGCCATCGATTCCTAAAACCAATCGATAGTCCACTCTACTTTGATCATATTTCAACAAAGTGAAGCTATTTGATACCTGATTATCATCATCCTCATCATCACTCGAATCGAGAATGAATGGGATTGGACTGGGAGAACGGAGTGTATCCTTCCTCCTCTTCACTCTAGACGGAGCCTCTTCGCTTGGCTTAGACATTCGACGTTTCTCAATTAAACAAATTAGCTTCCTAGCTTTCGTCAGTCAACAAACTATGCATACTAAATATTCAACAATTTTCGCAATATGTGTTTCATATCAAGCGCTTTCCATAACTTACCACTACTCTCGTCTCTTTTCTCTTCTCTCCCATCTTCTTCATTCCTCTTTCTCTATCATTCAACTTCAACTCTGAATCACTCATTCCATTGACTCTCTTGACCACTTCATCGATCGTATGAGACATATCATCATAACTGCAACGAGCAAATCATTCAATCAATCAATCTCTCACTACCGTACCTCTCCAGACTGGCACTCTCCCCGCTGGTCTCGATAGCTGCAGCCATAAGGTATTCTTGATATCTCTCAGCATCATCATCTAATATCGATCCAAGTGTTCGCTGAATACAGTATATCATGGCTTCGATACTATCGTAATCCTGACAGTCTTCGTCCCTCTCGTCGCCCTTCCTCTGACTCCTCTCGTACAACCTCCTCTGTACACAAATTTCATCTCACGAAAGTCTGCAATCAACGGGATGCATACCGTAGTCTAGTTGTGGCCTTCTCACCGAAGAATGGTTCCATAGTCATCGATTGATTGGCATCTCTCAGTGACACATGGGAATGCATTGGTGACTCGTCCTTATTCATTCGAGATGAGGAGACTCAACGGATACAATCAATACTCATCAATCATGCTACAGTACCCATGGTTGCATCGATTATCGATCGGACAGTGGGAGGACGGACTGCTCTTCCCCTTCCCCTTCCTCGACCTCGTACTACAGTAGGTCGATCGAAGATGGGGTAATCTAATGCGGTATTCTCATTATATGGAGTTCCATTGGATAACTGACTCCGAATGGGTTTCTCCCATGGCCGCACCACTCCCATTTGTTTGGCCTTCGGAGTAGGAAGTTCTTAATGGAAAGGATGGATATGGATAGGGTATTCAAGTGAACATACGTTTAGACTGTAGTTGGGTCATCGATCGAGAGGGAATGGCCCAATCTGAGTCATCCGAACCTGAAGATACCTGGAAGAAAACTGTATATAAGAGATCATTCTCAGGAATGGAAATATAATCGACAATTGTCTCACAGGGGGCACGAGTTGGGGAGAATAGTGACTCTGCGGTTTGGGTTCACTGAACTCGTCCAATCGGTCCGAGAGTTCAGCAGGGATAGTAGGGTTGAGTAGCAGGAATGGATTCACCGGTCTGAAAGGGAAGATCAGAAAGATGGAAAGTAGAGTTGATCAATTACTTGTTTTCTTCCTCCTCATCATTCGATCCACTATCAGAGAACATTCCACCCCACAGTGTATATTGCACTGCTAGCGATGCCTGTCAAAGTTAATTTCACCATTGAAAGAGTGACAAATGATTCTAACCTCGATTGCTTCCTGCTTCTTTCTCTCCCGTTTTCTCGCTGCTTTCTGAGCACTGTAGACGCGAGCCCGTTCTCTCCTGAGAAGGACAATATATAGTAATCGAAAGCAATCAACTCACCTATCAGCTTTCTCCACCTCAGCCATAATCAAACCACGTACGAGATCCAGGCCATATGGAGATTCATCCTCTTCGCACTGGAAAACGACCCATTATTAAGCAAAACAACAACACAAACTAGACTAACAAAAACTAACTGGACCAGTTCTTTTTTTCCTTTTGAAATTTTTTTCCCTGAAGTCTGCAGCGGCAGCATCGTGAAAAGCCTCAAATGCTGATCGATATTATCCAGGAAACACACATGATTCAAACCTGCACAGCGTCCTTGACAAATTTGCGTAATACACATAGGAAAGGGGATCTTTTACGGCTTAGATCCTGAATGAATTGGTTATTTTCACTGGGATAAATCGCGTGACTCACTCCATAGGGTTCACCAGCTACTTGGCTGACCAAATCGTTAACGACTTGACCCACTGCCTGTGCCAGCTCCTGAAAGAAATGTCGTTAAAATTATATCATCTTCTGATTTAAAATTCAACTATATTTACCCTGTCGTGATCGGGGATAGCATACGGTTGCGAGAATTCCTTATTGGGGCCACGTTTTCGAGGCCCTCGAACACCAGACGATCGCTTAGGACCGGCCATTCCTGAGAAAATGGACGCTTAAAAAATACTCTAAAAGGCGGCAGGCGAGCAAACTCAAATGGTGCAAATATACACCGAAATGAAACCTACGGATCACAAGATAGTATCGGGCATTATAATAACAATAAGGAAGCAAAATAACTCATAAGAAAATCGATAATTTTTCAAAAAATATTTTTCGCTCCGCGTTTAGAGTACTGTAGTTCCGTTCCTGCCGACATGTCGCTATCCGAATCGTCATATCATGAACTGATTTATTATAGATTTTTATTTTAAAAATGTGATTTATTTCAGATGTTATATCGATCCTTCGGCGACTGATCAGTAATGTATCTAAGCAGCAACACAGCAAATCTCGTTGCGCTTCTGCTGAATACTCTTTTCGGCATAATACATCACTCCAATTCTACAGGCTCTCGTTCCACTCCATCAGTTGATCTCGTTTTCGGTCTACGAGTGATACAAGGTGCCCCATCTCTTCGTCTCTCATTCCAAATAATTCATTCTCAGGCGAATCAGATCGACTGGCATTCCAACTCTCATCTAGATCAGCCCCTCTCAATCTCATTGATATCCTCAGGAATGTATCTAAAGAGGCTGCCGAAGCTGCAGATTCATTAGGCAATCATACAAGGCAGGACAGTCCGATACAGTATGACAAGGTAGACTGACTACACCAGTACAGTACTCCAATCAATAATTTAGCTTCGCGGACTCCTTGAATCACCGTATCCCCTCTGGCAACGAATCAGTGAGCGAAAGTCCGTCCACCATCTCATCTGGTCTGCTCGTACAATGTTCTCCTCCAATTTGACAGACGAGATCAGTAATCGGTAGGTGGTGTATCTGGGGGAGTACGGTAGTGGTAAACATCGTCTAGATGCATCAGTGAACTGTTGTCTTCTTCTGCTGACGGAGGTTGTCGTCCATCTCGAGAGTGTCTCGATGTGATGCTACACACGAAACATCTAGCAAACTACGCTCTTTCTCGGCAAATGATATACTTCACCATAGCATCTCGGCAGGTGAGATATACACCACGACGACGTTTCCCACCTCACCATTCCATTCAGAAACTGTGTCGAAAGGCCTTGTTGTCCTATTGGTCGATGAATACTACTGCTGTGGCAGTCCATCTCAATGAGTTGTGCTCCAATGTGGTGAGAGATGAGAACGATCGGCTACAGTATCCATTCGTTTTTCAGATTCACGAGATGGAATTGTTCCTGTCTAGAGCACCGAAGGATCTAGATTCACTCACACCACTCCAGAAGGATCTACTAATGCAGCATGGTGAGTAATTACTGTACTGTCATGGATCGATATACCGTACTCTTACAGTATTCGTGTGTGGTCAACATGGATATGTGGACGTCATTCAGCCTCGGATTCTTTGGATGTTACTTGGACAGCAGAATGAGGTAGAGATGAATCTTCTTTTTTTCAGAGATCAAAGATCAATTTCAGGCTGGATGCTATCCTCTTCCAGCTAATGATGCCCCTCCCGAGATAGGAAGACGACTATTGGCTGTAGCTCAGTCTCGACCAGGTAATCGATAATCCATCATACTGTCATCCACTTAGCGTACTCCAGGTTGTTCTGATCATTCAACTTCTGTCGCTGCGGGAGCCTCGATGGTTTATCTCAACCTGCTTCTCTCTTCTTCCAATTGGGCTGATTTTCATTTGGCAGATGCTGCCTTCACAATTCCCCATAGAGAAATCCCTCACAATCGATTCACTCAGGTACCGTATTCCCCCCCCCCCCCCTTCATACAGTATCCTTCTTCAGATGAATTGGCAGTTATGGACTAAGACCCGCATCGAATCAATGGATGCTGACTTTATCCCCGATGGCGAACCACCTCGACTACACAACATCAAGAGCGATATTTTTGCATTTATCGCCATTTTTCTGGGTGAGTTGATTACCGTAATCTTTCGTTTGGAGACCATCAATCTGTATATTTCAGGCATTTTCATTCTCATTGCTGCCATTCAGAACTATTGTGGATCATCAACAAAACAACTGTACGCCTATGCCTACAAGAAACTTTAATCCCTTCATAATCCGTCTAGATTTAGCATTGACTCAGGGTAAAATACAACTGAGATGACCTCAGATGATATTTCATGGCATTATTGAATTGATCAACGGGTCTCCATTCACAGTCGATAAATTGTTGATCTCAATCAATGAAGATGAAACTATGAAATGATGCAGCGTAAAGCCAATAAAAGTGTAGGAAAGTAGAGAGAATGGCGATAATAACTGATAAGCGACCATTGAATGACGTCTCTGAGAGGAAGAAGGATGGAATCAGAGAGTGATCAGATAGAGAGAAAGAGAAAAGAAGGAAGAATGCAACACTCAAATCACTACTCTTCACTCTCTACCATGATCCCCTTGTTACTTCTCTGTGAGTTGTCCATATCCATATCCTTCTGTTCTGTGCATAATGTGATTATGGCAAGTGAATCAAATGAGAGAATAGTCTTCTTCCTTCTTCATCTTATTAGTCTCACTCTCAGGTCTCGCTTCTCTCACAGCAGCTAATTCCAATCCAACTGATGGTAATACACAAGGGAAATGGACAGTACTCGACGATAATCTGAAACCGTGTATTATGATGTATGCACAGGTATAATAATGATAATTACAAAGTGAGAATGAATGATTTAGATCGATCTCAGACTCAATTACTACAAGGAAGACGACTCACTGGTCAGTTTCCCTTGTTGTTGTATGATATTTGACCACTCTGAATATTGCTGATTACTACTGAAACTTTGACGACTGTTTTAAAATTTTCTGGCATTCTTAGAGCAAATTGAATGTTTTGAGTCTGAATCAGTGGAGTTGCCTGTCCCCGCCGACTCGACCACTGAGAATTCCTCGTGCTATGAGAAGGTTTGCATAACTCATAGGCAATACCAAGGGGTTTTGTTGAGGTGCAAATCGGAGATGAATTCGAAATCGACTCACAAGTGTTGCAGTTGAATTTCCCAGAGGTTTATTTCATCTCATTGGATTGAAAGGCGATACGTAGTCATTATTCGCACAACTTCATCATGAATATTCTTGAGAATGCTGGATGGAATGTTCGCATTTACTTCACTCAAGACCCTCTATTGGGAGTGGATCCAGGAGATTATGCACTCTATCAAGTGAGAGTAGATGGAAGTGTTCGATCCGTCGAGATGGAATCAATCCATAATATAAATGGTTGAAGGTCACAGTCACTTCTAATTCGTCCTCGACAGATCTATTCAAGGATGCACCTAAAGGTAAAAGAGGCCATTCTATGGACTGTGCAATGAATGATGATTGTAGACCACGTGCATACATACTTCTCTCCCATTGACTTCACTGATAATCCAGCGATCGCCAATGATGAATACACTAGAGTCAGTGCATACATCTTTATTTCATTTGAATTCTCGATTAAAATTAATCAATTCACCAGGTCGGTGATTCTATCTACTGTCCATCTGCTCAAGGGTACTTCATCAATGAAGATCCTAACTATGGACCCGATGCCTTGTGAGTATCTCTTTCTTATCTGATCTTTGATCTTTCCTCTTTTCAGTATTACTCTTTCCCAACTCCAGATGCAGGCATATATGCAGGGTTCGGATGCATTCGGAAAGAGTGAGACTTCTTGCCATGTCTTCTAGACCTTTATTATATTCCGACTATTCATAGCAATCCAGTCTTGGGATACTTCACAATGATTATATAGGTCCATTTATTGTTTATTTGCGTGCTCATTTAGGCAACTAGCTATCAAAGGGATCTTAGGTGAAAGGGACATAAATTCAAATTGAATATGATCTCATCAGAATGGACGTGCCCTGCTGATCAGACAGACGTCGATATCGTCCCAGTCATTGTCTCTGGAGTATTGGCACTACTCGTTCTTTTCACTCTCATCGCTTATTTCGTGGGCTTTTCAATTCCTCAAAACTCATCTAAATTCATTCACTGATAATCTCCCTTCAGGTGTATCGTTCTCGTCTTCCCACTGATATTCTAGCAATGACAGAGCCGGAATTCGAGGTGAGAACCATTACCTTGTGATGACGAAATGAGGTGTTTGGTGCAGGAGGAAGATGAACACAATCATAAGGATCACAATAATATCAATCATCATGATAATTATGGATATAATGAGGAAGACCATCGATTCTAGAGAGGATCTCTCATTCACTCATTCATTCACTGTTTCCATCGACTTTATACAGTCCAGTCACATTCCCCCCTGAACATGGGCCGTCCCGGGCCGCCCGGGGCGGCCCCCAGTGGCCCCTGCCCTTTTATAGCCAGAAGAGAAATATATTTGAGACAAACTCGGGGCATTTGAATGCTAGAAGGAGTTCCTCATTAATTAACGTTTTCAGAATTTTAAAATTTTAATTCAAAAGCTGGCATAATAGATGAATAGTTGAGTTGGTTCAACGAAAACGAAAAGATACGGTAAGTAAAATGTTCAACCTGCTCGGGGATTGAACATTTTACTTACCGTACCTTTTCGTTTTTGTCGAACCAGCTCAACTATTGCCAGCTTTTAAATTTTAATTTAAAATTCTGAAAACGTCAATAAATGCGGAACACCTTCTAGTATTCAAACGCACCGAGTTTGTATCAAATATATTTTTCTTCTGGCTATATAAGGGCAGGGGCCACTAGGGGCCGCCCCGGGCCGCCCGGGATGGCCCATGTTCAGGGGGGAATGTGACTGGACTGTAGAATAGTTCTTATGGGAAGGCACGAGATAGCATCATGTAAAATACGAATAAAATACTAGAAATAATGATAGAATAGAGTTCGTAAGTGTGACAGAACACCGAGATAACGAAAGATATCAGAATGAGATTATTTAGCGATAAGATTATGAGGAGAAGCAGTCAGTTCAGTCCTCTTGTCTAGAATTCTACAGAAGGTAGATCAATGGTATGTATTGTCATTGGTATGGCTTAAGGAAAATGAGCGATCGATTGGCTACAGTACGGGATAGACCCTACTATCAGCTGGTTGTACTTGTGGTTTCAGTAGTTTTGTCTCTCTAGAAGTATCGGGTAAGGAGAAGGGGAAGGAGTACGGTAGTGAGAGCAGTCATCGATCCAGATGAGGATTGCTCCTCGGCCGCTGCATCCTCCTGTGATCAATCCATTATCATCCCATCAAGATTAAACAGTCGCAAGCGTTCTTCCCTTTCCTAAAAACCTACAGTATGCTTCTACTTGACTACCGTATACCTCTGGATGGTCGATATGCGCTCCCTGAATGTCAACGGGACATTCATCATTGTCCCCACAATCGAGAGTCTGAACCAAGGAATGGAAGTGATCCACAACCAATCAATACTCAGAATGACACCCAGATATGCATTTGGAGACGCGCAAAGGGAAGGGAAGGAAGTAAGCACACTCACAAGTGTTGCAGTTGAATTTCCCAGAGGTTTATTTCATCTCATTGGATTGAAAGGCGATACGTAGTCATTATTCGCACAACTTCATCATGAATATTCTTGAGAATGCTGGATGGAATGTTCGCATTTACTTCACTCAAGACCCTCTATTGGGAGTGGATCCAGGAGATTATGCACTCTATCAAGTGAGAGTAGATGGAAGTGTTCGATCCGTCGAGATGGAATCAATCCATAATATAAATGGTTGAAGGTCACAGTCACTTCTAATTCGTCCTCGACAGATCTATTCAAGGATGCACCTAAAGGTAAAAGAGGCCATTCTATGGACTGTGCAATGAATGATGATTGTAGACCACGTGCATACATACTTCTCTCCCATTGACTTCACTGATAATCCAGCGATCGCCAATGATGAATACACTAGAGTCAGTGCATACATCTTTATTTCATTTGAATTCTCGATTAAAATTAATCAATTCACCAGGTCGGTGATTCTATCTACTGTCCATCTGCTCAAGGGTACTTCATCAATGAAGATCCTAACTATGGACCCGATGCCTTGTGAGTATCTCTTTCTTATCTGATCTTTGATCTTTCCTCTTTTCAGTATTACTCTTTCCCAACTCCAGATGCAGGCATATATGCAGGGTTCGGATGCATTCGGAAAGAGTGAGACTTCTTGCCATGTCTTCTAGACCTTTATTATATTCCGACTATTCATAGCAATCCAGTCTTGGGATACTTCACAATGATTATATAGGTCCATTTATTGTTTATTTGCGTGCTCATTTAGGCAACTAGCTATCAAAGGGATCTTAGGTGAAAGGGACATAAATTCAAATTGAATATGATCTCATCAGAATGGACGTGCCCTGCTGATCAGACAGACGTCGATATCGTCCCAGTCATTGTCTCTGGAGTATTGGCACTACTCGTTCTTTTCACTCTCATCGCTTATTTCGTGGGCTTTTCAATTCCTCAAAACTCATCTAAATTCATTCACTGATAATCTCCCTTCAGGTGTATCGTTCTCGTCTTCCCACTGATATTCTAGCAATGACAGAGCCGGAATTCGAGGTGAGAACCATTACCTTGTGATGACGAAATGAGGTGTTTGGTGCAGGAGGAAGATGAACACAATCATAAGGATCACAATAATATCAATCATCATGATAATTATGGATATAATGAGGAAGACCATCGATTCTAGAGAGGATCTCTCATTCACTCATTCATTCACTGTTTCCATCGACTTTATACAGTCCAGTCACATTCCCCCCTGAACATGGGCCGTCCCGGGCCGCCCGGGGCGGCCCCCAGTGGCCCCTGCCCTTTTATAGCCAGAAGAGAAATATATTTGAGACAAACTCGGGGCATTTGAATGCTAGAAGGAGTTCCTCATTAATTAACGTTTTCAGAATTTTAAAATTTTAATTCAAAAGCTGGCATAATAGATGAATAGTTGAGTTGGTTCAACGAAAACGAAAAGATACGGTAAGTAAAATGTTCAACCTGCTCGGGGATTGAACATTTTACTTACCGTACCTTTTCGTTTTTGTCGAACCAGCTCAACTATTGCCAGCTTTTAAATTTTAATTTAAAATTCTGAAAACGTCAATAAATGCGGAACACCTTCTAGTATTCAAACGCACCGAGTTTGTATCAAATATATTTTTCTTCTGGCTATATAAGGGCAGGGGCCACTAGGGGCCGCCCCGGGCCGCCCGGGATGGCCCATGTTCAGGGGGGAATGTGACTGGACTGTAGAATAGTTCTTATGGGAAGGCACGAGATAGCATCATGTAAAATACGAATAAAATACTAGAAATAATGATAGAATAGAGTTCGTAAGTGTGACAGAACACCGAGATAACGAAAGATATCAGAATGAGATTATTTAGCGATAAGATTATGAGGAGAAGCAGTCAGTTCAGTCCTCTTGTCTAGAATTCTACAGAAGGTAGATCAATGGTATGTATTGTCATTGGTATGGCTTAAGGAAAATGAGCGATCGATTGGCTACAGTACGGGATAGACCCTACTATCAGCTGGTTGTACTTGTGGTTTCAGTAGTTTTGTCTCTCTAGAAGTATCGGGTAAGGAGAAGGGGAAGGAGTACGGTAGTGAGAGCAGTCATCGATCCAGATGAGGATTGCTCCTCGGCCGCTGCATCCTCCTGTGATCAATCCATTATCATCCCATCAAGATTAAACAGTCGCAAGCGTTCTTCCCTTTCCTAAAAACCTACAGTATGCTTCTACTTGACTACCGTATACCTCTGGATGGTCGATATGCGCTCCCTGAATGTCAACGGGACATTCATCATTGTCCCCACAATCGAGAGTCTGAACCAAGGAATGGAAGTGATCCACAACCAATCAATACTCAGAATGACACCCAGATATGCATTTGGAGACGCGCAAAGGGAAGGGAAGGAAGTAAGCACTGCACTCATTAGTCATTCAATCACTCAGAGATCAAAGATTAAAGATGATATTGGACCTTCTCGAGATGTTGTTGTGACTGTCCTTGAGCAGGAGGAACGAGAATGGGATCATCGATCATAGAGGGAGGATCAAGGAAGAAGTGCTTCTCAACGAAGTCTATGTCGATATCAGTCGTGTCAGAAGACACCGTAGTCAGCTGGGAAAATGACACACTGGTTAGATTGCACTCGATGCACGCACACAGCACACACAACTATGAAGCTACCGAACCTGTGAGTCATCGGAATTATCATGGATCTTCTGATTGATGGGACATTCATCATCATCTCCACACTCGGATGATGCCTTTGTCGTGGCTGGAATACGATAATAGAGAGAAGGGAACTAATGGTTAGACTATGACTTTCAAATCTTGACGAATGATCATACTTTTCATCGTACTAAGTTGAATTGTATCTAAACAAACAATGTGTTGAATAACTCACCATCTTCCTTCGTCTTCTTATCCATATTAATTGAGCATTCATCGTCATCTCCACATTCCGCAGAAGATTTTCCAGTGGCTGGAAAAGATCAAAGATCAGAATAGAAAAGACAGATGAACACTTACCATCCTCCTTCTTCTTAGATACTCCTCCCTTCTTGGCTCCCTGCAAGATAAACTCTTTCATGAGCATCGCAAATAGTTCTACTACCGTATTCCCAATCCATACTCTCCCCTCCCCCATCCTACAGAATCCCCCCCCCCCCCCTTCCCCTACCGTACCCCCTCATCGGCTTCGCAGAATGCTCCTGTCCATCCACTGTTGCACACGCACTTTCCACACTCGCAGTGACCATTTCCTCCACATTCCTTCTGAAAGAGGGAAGAATAGTAAAGATAAAAGATCATAATCTGACTCACTCCGTTCTCTACACACTTGTGAGTGGCCTTCTCACACGAGCAATCTTCTCTCTCCCATCCCTCTTCACATTCACATCCTCCACATTTGCACAGACCGCGACCCGAGCATTGACGACCTGAAATATCAAAGATCAAAGATCAAAGATCAATCTCTAAAGATCAAAGATCAGCTCACCATCGGGTCCTCCGACGGGACAGGAAGTATTATCGCAAGAGCAGAATGCACCAGATACCTGCAAGAATGCCCATTCACTCTATTCTCCATCAACCGTAATCTTACCGTATTCGAGTCACACTGGCACTTTCCACAAGCACACTTTCCATTGCCTCCACAGATCGGACCACCGGGAGTTCTGAGATCAAAGATCAGAAGGGATTGATCAAAGATCAAAGATCAAACTGACTCTCTGCACTTGTCTTCCAATTCCTTGTAGGTCTTCACACCAAACTGAGCGAGAGGACACTCACACTTGTTGCCTCCCTAGAGAGATTGAAGATGAAGAGAGATCAAAGATCAACTGACCTTTCCCTGATCACAACTGCACTGTCCACAGATGAGATTGCCAGCCTTGGAGCAGAAGGAAGAGGTCTTCTCCTGGAGAGATCAAAGATCAGACTACAAACTACAACATAAGACTCACATGGAATCGTAGTATCTCGCACTCGCATCCACACAGGGGATTGATGTAGATTCCAGCAACTCCACGATATCCTACAATAATCGAAGATGATCTTTGATCTTCGATCTCTCTCATTTCTCACCAACAACTCCGAGGGAGAAGGTCTGTGTGCCAGTGACCTTGGCGCAGTCTTTGAGAGTTACCTGGAAGGAATGGATTGACTCCTCCCCTTATCCTCCTTCTCCTACCTCTACTTCAATATCAACCATTTCTCCATCGGGGACATCATCACATCTCTTCGTTTCTACTCGCTTTCCTCTGAACAAAAAGAGTCATTTATCATCTGCTCTCTTCTCTTCTCTCATCAATACGAGAAAAAAAGAAGAAAACGAACTTGCACACGATGAAGAACTTCACTTGCAGATGTTCAGGTAGTTCGGAGTGCTGGAGCTGAAGGGGCGGAATTTGATCTTTGATCTCATCTCACTTTGACTTACTTGCACATTCACAGCAGCAGGGTCATTGGCTGGACGCACGTGCTTGTACTTGAAGTGAGTCTTCATCACTTCTCCTGTAATGGGGTACTGTAACCTCACCAAAAGTTGGAAACGTCGCTCTGACTAAATTATAGCAGAGTTTCTATTGGTAAACGTCGCTGACCCATCTTCACTTTCATGGTCACAATCTGGGGTTCCATCATGACCGTCGTGTTGTGGTGACCCTTGTCTCCGATGCGGAAGGACTGAAATCGATTGATCATCGGATATCTGGATACGGTAGATTAGAGCTAACAAGACTACCATACATTTGGAGGTGATTCAGATCCAGTGACTGGCTGGTAGATATTCTCCTTCATGCACTTCCCTGTTGATTCCAACTTGGCCTTCTTCTGACAACGAGAAGATAGATCGGCCATCTGAAGGAATTGATGAGGGGGAGAAGGAGAGACTAATTCATTGAGATTGATATGAATAGAAAATACGATGCAAAGCTATATCCGGCAGGGGCAAAGCATCTTTGAACTTTAGGTTGTATTCCGTACGAGATAAAGGATAAGAATGGTAGTGGATAACTCACGGGGTCCATGCACCATGCACACAGTGGTCCCTTCTGGATACATTGCCCACACGAAGTGGCCAATACACACTCATCATCCATCTTCACTCCCAACGACACTGAAATGAGATATCCTAATCTTATTATCATTCACAATACGATTAATCTCTGATATCTAACCTGCTATGAAGAGAAGTTGGATGATTAGTGTCCTCATATCGATTGATGTCTGTTCTCTTGGCCCTTCTCTGTAGTGAGGGAGAGTCTGGTAGACTCGGTATGGGGTACCTGAAGAGAGAGAGAATGAGGGGAGGGGAGGGGAAACAGAGGAACAGAAGGGTAACGAGATTAGAAGGTGAGAAGAGGGGCGGACGATCAATGAGGGAGGGGTACTGTAGATGGAGGGAGTGAACCTCTCCATGACTCACTTGACTCAGAATGAATGGGAATCTAACTGTGAGGAGGGGGCGTGGTCTAATCTGCCCTCAGGGCAAACTTCATGATAGAATTCCTTCGTCCCAATCCCAGATTGATCCTTCATTCTGACGGGAATCAGGACAAAAAGTGGAAGGGAAGCGTCATTTTGATTGGTCTTCAGTGGGAGAAAAGAGAGATGAGAGATTCCATCTGGACTGTTCCTCATTCAATGAGAGCATGAAAATGGAGGAGGGGGGAAGGGGGGAGGGGGGAGGGGGGAGGGGAGGGGGACTCCTGGAAGTCTCAACTGGTGGTGGAACAATAAAATATGCCGAGCAATAAAAAGTATGCCCGAAGCATCGTGTACGGGAGGTGTAAGAGTGCTAAAATGAGGAACAGACAGAGGGGGAGGGGGGGAGGGGGTGTGTGGACTGGTGATTGCAACGTCATAATGTTGTTGTTCCGCCTGAGGGAATGGGTTCCGAAGGGTGATAAGGTGTATCATCAGCCTTTTGATACCGACTGGGGGTTCGTGAATGATGGAGGAGCGAGGCGGTAGATCAAAGATGGTAGGATGTAGAATCTTATCAATGAAATGAAGTGCGGGAGATGATAGTGAAAGGGGGGGGGAGGGGGGGGGGGAGTTGCATAACTCAGAGGAGATAATCGTATGAGTTCATGAACTCATTTCAAGTGTGTTCTCATCCCTCAATGAGATGAAGAGGGAATGGAGGGAGGGGGGAAGGGGGAGGGGGGAGAAGGGGGGAGGGAGGAAGGGACGGTATGATCAAACATAATCTCACTTCTAAGGTCATGCACGACCGACGAGTTCGATTGCGAGAATAAACAATGGGACTCTTTGAGTGAGGGAATAGAGGGGAAGGAGAGGGGGGGGGGGAGAAAGGAGAGATAGGATACACTTATATCCATTCTGAAGAATGAATCAAGAAGATCAACAGCTTAATAAGCAATGAAGGAGTCAATGGACTGGAAGACTCTCTCTTTACGGTACGATTGACTTCTCTAGGCAAAACATAGTGAAAGGGATGATTTAGAGGGAGGTGTGGTAGGGTCACTCGACCCGTTTACAGCACAAAAACACCACCATTTTGGTCTTCCTGAGAGACAGCGGAATGGCAGATAAATGGAGATGAACTCTCGCTAGTACTGTTCTAGAGGCAGACCGTAGAGGGTTGAAGAGGAGTCAGTCCAACCGGTCTCTGACCCCCTCTCCACCCCATAAGAGAATACCATTCCCCCCCCCCCCCCCCCTCTTCCGCTAGGTATTTAGGCAGTAATATGAAGGAGAAGGAGAAGAAAAGGAAGAGGAATAGGGGAACAACGGGGATGAGGCTAATTTGACACACTCGAGTGTCTCATTGACCAAAGAGAATTGAGTAGGGATGATGAAAGAGCATGCCTGAGGAAATAAAGAATAAAGGGGGGGGGGATTGATCAATCATTCAGTGGCTGCCGACTAATGTCTGACCACAAGGCGTCAATCGGAGTCGCACGGAAGATGAAATGTGATACTCAATGGATGGAGATCGATCGATGAGAGAGATACAGTATGATAGAGACTACGGTAGTATTGAGATGATGGATAATGATGGAATGGGTGACTGATCTAAGTGAGTGAGTGAGTAACAAGAGAAGTAGCGGAACAGAGGGATCGGTCAGAGAGACATGGAAGGGGGAGAGGGAGGGGGAGAGGGGGGAGAGGGAGGAATGGGGGGGGGGGGGGGGAGGGGTGGGGGGAGGGTGTAATAAGCCCCTAGCCGAGTCCTTGTTCAACGCAAGGAACAGGCAAAAAGTGCTGTAGAGGGGAGAAGACGTGTGTAGGAGAGAGAGAGGGGGAGGGGGGGAGGGGGGAGAGGGGGAGGGGGGGAATTGAGACGGAGCGGGCGTTTGAAGGGAGGAGAAGTGGAGGGCATGATGAATGGAGAAGGCATCTGGGAATATGCATCCAGATGAAGAGAAGGAAGAGGTGGGACTCCCTTCTACCTGCATATAAATGGCGCAATCGATGAACAATTGGCACTTTAGAGTCAACGAGAGTTGATTTATGAAGCACATTCATCACAGCGAAATGATTCGCTCGTAAGGACAGAACTATTCCATCCACAACAATCCAACTTACCACAATATGAGTCATCAGAATGATCAGAGTGAATTCAATCTTGAGAATAACACGAGATTGAGAGGTAAGAATGGCCTTTCTAGCAGTAGCAGAATGAATTCCGGTCGACTGATCTCCCTCCCTCTCGCGCAATGGCGCCTAACCATACAAGTCATGCAACCATCTTTCCTTATTGTTAGTCCCTCCATAACTGGTCATTTCCTTTCCTTTCCTTCCTCTTTCTTGATCCAAACCCATCTATCTAGAAGTCGAATAATAGTGAGAAAAAGAGCAGTGGACACGATTCAGAGGAGAAATTGAGAATAAACGAAAGTTGAACAAGCAAGGTATACATTACATCTGCAACCTTGGAGTGAGCAGTTAGAAGCGACTTCATGAGAGAAGAGAAGGGATGGCCAGACACACTCCCTCCCCTCTTCACTCCATCTATCAATGGTTAGAGAAGATGAGAGAGTAAGGAGAATGAGGAGAGGGGTCACCCCCCTTACTCACAACAACAGCTGAGCTGAAGAGTAGAGAGGATACATGGTAGATGGGGGTTCGAAGGGGGAGGAGGGGGAGGGGAGGGGGAGAGGGAGGAGGAATGATGCCAGAGAGTAATGGAGGGCTGCATGCCATGGGGGATTGGGGAGAACAGTCATAGTTAGTATGATAGGAATATCTGAGGACGGAGGGGCGTCTCCAGATGAAAGAGTGTCCCGAGTTTCCCAACACATTCAGAGACTCATATAAGCCTAATCAATCAATGCTGTAAACGGGGAAGTTGAAAGGTCACTCGGGAGGGATCCTTTAGCGGAAGAGAAGGGATGGATGGGATGGGACTGTAGGGAGGAACAGACTCAACAACTGTTAGAAGGGAGGGGCTTCTGGTGGATAGAGGATAGAAGGGAAGAGGAGAAGAGAGGTCACGTCTGGTGGGGAAGAGGACTGTAGAGGACTGAGTTGGAATGAGTAGGGTTGGAAGAGGACTCTTGTTGGGACGAGTATCTCTCAATATTTCTTAACTAATCGGAAAACAATACAGGTAAAATTATTGGAGGTACTTTGCACTACAGTTTAGGTGGAAAGCTCTAAGGCGCTAATTCATTATGCAAAAGTGCGAAACTCTCAGAGGAATAATTTGTGAAACGGAAGGGATAAATGAGGGAAGCTTTCTAACTTTAAACTCGCCAAGCCTGAGGTGTGAGAGAGAGAAAGTAAGTCAATAGTGAAGAGGGTGTCAATTACCCTTGATTTGAGAGCCGACTATTATGGATTCATTACGTGCTTTATCCATTTAAATTCTTCGTATAATGAATGATGAACGGCTGATAAGCCTATCTGTTTTTTTTTCAAAACGAATAGAATTGGATCGAGATTCTGAACTTTTCAAATGATAGATTCAAATCTCAGTCCAGTATTCTTTTTTTACTCACCATTTCTCTACTCATTCAACCTGTTTAAACTGGTCGATTATGTAGATAATCCGTCATTTGTCTCACTTCTCTCTTCTTCGTCTCTTTTCATCTTTCATCTCACTTAGAAATGTTCTACCCCCATGTTCTCTCCGTCTTTCTACTAATTCCAATAATTACTTCCAATACCAAAGAGATAATAAGGACGACGAATTACAATGTGGGTTACATTTTTACTGAACTGTTGAATTTATGAAATGTCTCATTGTCAGCAACCATTGGAATATTTCCATTTCAATTTTTTTAAAGCATCCGTACCTTCATTTTTTCGATTGATTTTTTTTAGTTCCTCCCATATTTAACCGATATTCTACATCTGAAATAATGATGCCCATTCGAGAGTTTCTATCAGAGAAAGGAGAGTGAGGAGGGATCAGTCACGAATGGGCATCATTAGTCTGAGACAATAAGGGAAAGCTTTGAATTGGCAGGAATCGCAGGCCGAGATGCTTCTCCATCTATCGGCTGCTGCTTATGGACACAAGAGAGATGATTGTGTGAAGAAGTTAGTGACATTCAATCAACACCCTCATCAGAATACTTGTTCATTCAGTATTTTCCCCATCTCAGAAGGTCGTTTTCTCTATTCATCTACGACAGAGGAATGCGATTTCTTCGATTCGTGATTTATTATTATATTTTTAAAAAATTTATGAAAATGCCAATCAATCGCCAAATGTACTAATATATGATCGAGAAACATATTCTAGGATCTTAAATATTCTCTCTCTCTCGGTTTTGTTGGTATTGAATCATCTTTTCAGCACGTGTGAATCATTTATCATCACTTCTAAGAATATTCCTGAAGCCATAATCATCTTCAGAGGAACAAAGAAGAAGGTTCCAGTAATTTCTGATGGATGAAGTTCAAATGAATTCATTAGCAGAAGCAGCTATTGGCGATGCTGGCGAGACACGACGAATGAACAGGATTCAATGGAATGGGAAAGGTTGAGATGATCCCCGGGTGATGATAAGGGAAGGCTGAAATATCTCTATCCTCAGAATCATTCTCTCATCCTCACTGGCCATTCTCTCGGGGGTGCTCTTGCCTCTCTAGCAGCTGCTCAAACTGTCAAGATTGGTATGTCATTCATTTCCCTTCATCCCATCGAGTAAAATCTGAAGATGTGATATTGAATACGCTGTGAAACTCGTCCATTCCAGTTTCCCTCTCTCATCTCAGGTCGTTGTTCTGTCTCTCAAGTAAAACTGTACACTTTCGGTCAACCGCGTGTTGGAACGTATCAGTTCTCGAAGAATTTCGATGATCTGGGGATAGAGAGGTACTAGATGAGACAAGTGAGAGGAAAGGCCAATCGATACCACCCAGCTACCGTATTGTCCATGGTTCTGATGCCGTTCCTGCTCTACCTCCCTGCAAGAAGAACAAGAAAATTCCTGCAAATGTAAACGGAGCGAGGTAGGGAATCCGATGCCATACCTGATTTCATTTACTCATTTACAGAGCGTGTCTCGCTCAATTAGATGAGAACTATCATCATGGAACCGAGATCTGGTATGGAATATCAATTATGAGAAGATCATTATCGTGAAGATTCAACTTTCTAAGGTATCCTCACAACATGACTGGAGGTTCTGTCTTCATCGAATGTCTTGGAAGTCCGAAAAACGAGGATTTCAGCTGCTCCAATAGTCTCAATTTCACGGTATCTCTCACATCTTTTCACGAATAAAAAGACAAATCTTCAGATGGAGAACAATGAATATCACTTATGGGATCATCGCCGTTATTTCGATGTTTCGGTGATCAGAAAAAGAGACCAATTATTAAGTTTATCTATTTGAGCTCTCGAATTTCGGAAAATCAGGCTGCATTAATCTTACTAGAAGGGATCCTCCAGAGAAGAGCAAGTGGTTCAAAGTTATCGATATTCTATGGGATTTCTTCGATTGGTTCTGATAAAAATAAAAGATATTTATTGTTCAATTTGAATAATAAAATTTGCCAAAATATAGAATGAATTTCAAAAATCTATACTCGTTTGGCCAATCATAAGAGAAGCAAAAATTCAGAAGTGAACAGTGAAATATGACACTGGGAACCCCTTTGACGTGAGATAAAGGATCGCCATCCTCTCCACTCGTCAAAGCAGAGGTGAAAGAGAGGAGTAAAAGGGTAGAGAATGAAGGGAAGGTCCCCATTACCCGTGTCATCCTTGAGTCCCTCTTCTCTTGTTTCTTATCTAGAGAGATGCACTATCTTATCAATATCATGATGCTCATTTGTATTTCTACTTCATTAAAAAATATAAATCCTGAATGAATACACAGGAAGCGTTCTCGCCATTTTCTTTTTGTTTCGTCGTCACCGATAGTTTACATTCTCAACATGTTTACAATAGATTCTGCTATGAATCTCCTATTCGTCATCGTTTTTCCATTCTCCATTCAGAAATGAATCTTCTCTCTCTTCTCTCACTCTTTCTACTCATTCCAACGATCTTATCGACCAATGTGAACGGGACTCTGAGGAAGACTAAATACAATGTGAGTTATATCGATTGGTTGATTTATTTATTTTGATTGATACTCAGGAAACCCTGGCTGAGATGCTTCTCCATCTTTCATCTGCAGCCTATGGACAGAAGAGAGATGATTGTGTGCAGAAGTAAGGGCTAAATACTCAAGAATTATTTTTTAAACTTATGGCTTACATGTGTGTTTTCAGTACTTTTCCCTTGACGGAAGGACGTTTTCTCTATTCCGCAACTACCGAGGAATGCGATATCATCGATTCGTGAGTCTTTTGTTTTATTTGCAGTTGAACACGCAAACAATCTATCAATAGTTATTGATTACCGTGCATTTTGTTCTAAGTCAAAACAATCCAACTTATATCTTTGATAGCTCGTAATATTTCTCCTCGATTGACTTGGTAGACTCCTGAGATATCTAATATTCCCCATTATGGACCCATGACTAACCTCCTTCTCCTTCCTCTCTTCTTTCTCCAGATAAGAGCAAGTGTAGAGATAGACAGCAGTTCCGACTATCAAGAAGGAAAATAAGATAATTGATTATATGAGAACGACTTCTCACCAAGAAAATAGTTAGTATTCCCACAAATGAGTAGATGGAGAGACCAGATGCACCGAAGAAAAGGGCAGAAGTAGCCATTCCCTATCAAATTCATTGGATCTAGCCTGGCTATTCACAGTCTATTCGACCTCTTCGTATGCAATCGCTTTGTGTCGAAGTTGCGAAACATTTTCGTAGCTACACGAGTTATTATTCTCATTAGAAAAACATCTCAAACAATCATATAATTTCTGACATGGAAGCATCGAGATACTCCGAATATCTGCTGTCTCTTAGTTGGCATGACCATTGAACTCATGACTGTTCTGAATGGAAGAGATTATTATCCCCTTCATCTGAGATCAGCATGACCTCATGTTGTTATTCGCCAGATCGGCAGCTCCCAGAAGAAAAGCGAGAATGAGAATAGAAGGAATACTGAAGGGAAAGAATACAATGGGAGAGGAAGAGGGAGGGGTGGGAGGGGGAGGGGGAAGATGGGAGAGGAGGGAGGAAGGAAAGGGGGGGGGGGGGAACGGGGGGGACTGACGATGGTTGGATGAGGAGGTAGGGGGAGTCGGTGTGTCTCACTGTACTCCATTCAGGAATAATACAGACGATGAGAGTGAAGATGGACTGGAAGAGGAGAGAGAGAGAGAGAAAGGAATGGGGTTTCCTTAGTTTGCAATTAATCGCCCTCTCACCGACTATACAAAGTTGTACATCGTTTTTATGAACTATTGCCACTCAATATTGCCACAAAGTGAAAAAGGATAGGTCGGGGGTTCGACTCCCTCTACCTCCAATTGTCTTTTGCGCACTCCTCTGATCTTCAGACTGAGCTATTGGATGTAACATGGTGATATATACCAGATGGAGAATGGCCGATACAATCATGATGGGTTTGCAGCAGAGATTTGGAATGCGAGAAGAGAGACGCATGATGATGATACACACTGAAGGAGGAAGGGAGATATCTATCCATCAGTGATCGTTTCGGTTGTCTCTGAATGATCATCCACTCACTGGTTGAACTCCCAGCTATGAATGCCACTCCATAGAGGACGGGAACATGAGGATTCTTCGAGAGAATCTGGGAATTTGAAGAAAACTATTTTTTTAACGGCAAGTCCAAGACAGAGTGTTGGATACCTCAGTTATTCAGAGATCTAAGGAATTAATAGCTGACATTACCATAGTGAATTGAAGTGTAGTGGGGATGATTGTGATCCATAGAGAGAAGAAGAGACCGATATAGAGATAGAAGAGAATAATAATTCGTTTGTTGACAAGGACAGATGCCATTTGGGCTGGAATGAGTCTATTCCATCTTCTCTCATTCCATTCTCAACCCACCCACTTGCTCCTTCACTGATCTAGTACGTTCACAAGTCTTCGATATACTCTCTTCCACCTCCAAATCACTATAAATACGTTTTTATTGGGAAGAAGGGCGTATAAAAAAATAGAGATATCGATTGAGGAATTGTAAGGAGAGAAAGTAGAGGGTGAATAGAGCAGTGCTCAATACCAGAATCCACTCAAACAGCGTCATTAATCACGAGATCGAAGACTCTCTACTCTACTTTGCATCGAAGATAATTGTTGAGACTGGGCACGATAATGGTTGATATCATGTAGAATGCATTAGACACTGCCATACCGTAGTATCCATCATGAGCACCTACTCTTCAATCAATAATTTGTTATGATATTTCTTAGAAAACCCGGACATGTCTGGATCCCTATCGTGAACTGAATGAATGACGGAATCTACGGTGAAAACGTCAGCCTAAAGTTGAGAATAATGAGGAAAGTGTCGAGCGATAATTGATAACCTCGTAGGTCATGAGATAAATGAGATTGACGAGGCCAATGGAAGCAGCGCATAGAGTGGAATATGAAGAAGGAGAAAGACGATCGTAAAATGATGAGAGAAACATCTGGAACTGTAGAATGGAATGAAGACTGATCTCCCTTCCTTCTTCATCCTATATACTCTTTTTCTGCCCTTCCTTGCATGGTTATCTCCAATGATAGATGATCACTGTTCTGTGTGTTATCACTATCGTGTATCTATTGTAGGAGAGAGAGAGTAGGTCAAATGGAGAGAGTCCAAGGGTGGAATCACTCAATTCCATCTGGTTTCCATCTCGGGGAATCAAAAGGTGAGAGGAAAATGTGTCAGCGGAGTTCTATAATTTGTGATACGGAAGCACGGAGACAATTGGAGATTCGTACTCGGGATTCCATGAGACAGAGATCAAACGAACTCCGATTGTTTCTTCATTTCAGTACTTGCGAATCTTTTATCGTAACTTCCAAAAATGTGAAGGACGCCATTATCATCTTCCGAGGAACAAAGAAGAAGGTTATTTATACCATATAAATTATTCCATAAAATCGTATTGAAATTGCAGACTCAATTGTTGCTGGAGGGATGGGCGAGTTATCGTGAGGGAACGGGATTCAATGGAATGGGAAAGGTAGTGCACCTCGGACTATTTCCTGATAGGATTGATGAGTTTTGAGGTGAATCGATATTTCCTCGATGCACTCAATTCACTGTGGAAACCAATCTCCGAATTCCTCAAGGATCCTCAATACAAAGTTAGTTAGACTCGAGCGACTTCACTACCTTTCTCTTTCTCTCTGATTTGGACAGTGGTGAATACATCTTAATAATAATAAAAAAATTTTGGGGGGGGGGGGGTTGTGGGTGACTCTCCTGAATCATCGGGGTTGAGATGTCATGGATAATGGGGTGGCTCTCCAGTCGACGTTTAAAGACTCTGATGTGGGGGGAAATGCGAAAGAAAAAAAAAGAAGTTGGGAATACCAACGTGAGGTTCTGACAGGGAATGAGTGGAATCTGGCGGTGCTCTTGGTGAATTCGGTGTTGATACCGAATCTAGATACTCGATCACGAGTCGGCTTGTAAACATAGAAAGATGAACGAGAAATCTTCAGAATCATTCTCTCATCTTCACTGGCCATTCTCTCGGGGGTGCTCTTGCCTCTCTAGCAGCGGCTCAAACTGTCAAGATTGGTATGTCATTCAGTCTTTTATTCTTATTGGTTTTGTAGTGTCTACGTATAACAAGACTCATTCCAAATGTCTTCACTCAGGTCACCGTTCATCCTCTCAAGTCAGACTTTACACTTTTGGCCAACCCCGTTCTGGATCTTACCAGTTCTCGAGGAATTATGATGCTCTAGGAATTGAGAGGTGCGAGTAGTGATAGATAAGACAAGCCAATCGATAATCAGTTACCGTATCGTCTACGGAGCAGATATCGTACCTCACCAGCCTCCATGCAAGAAGGACAAGCGAATCCCAGCTAATGAGGACGGAGCGAGGTACGGTAGTTGATTGATCAGGGAGTATTGATAAATGGCTTTATTCATGGATTTTGCAGAGCATGCTTTGCTGGTGTCCACGACGAGAATTATCACCATGGAACGGAGATTTGGTTGGTTTTTTCTTTTGATCAATGGGAACCATAGGATACGTGAAGAGCTGTTTATTTGAGGTATCCTCAAAACATGACTCGAGGTTCTCTCTTCATAGAATGTCTCGGAACTCCGAAGAACGAGGATTTCAACTGCTCCAATATGCTTACCTTCACTGTGATTAACTTTTGTATTTTTATTGTGATACTAATAATAAGAATCTAGATGGAGAACAAGGAACACTACTTCTGGGATCATCGCCACTACTTTGACGTTTCGGTGAGTTAAAACAGAAGCGAAAGATCAAAGATCAAGTTTGAGCTCTCAAACTTCGGCAAGTCAGGATGCACGAATAGAACGAAGAAGGCTCTTCCTAAGAAGAGCAAGTGGTCCAAAGTTATAAATGCCATCTCTGATTTACTCAACTGATTTAATCATCCTCAAGTATGATAAACAGCTGAAGAGACTTCATGTTGTATTCTTCTGCCAATTCAATGATAATCCACTTCCGAGAGCATATATGCTATATGTATGATATATGTATGATACAACTAATCTCATGTAAGCGATGTTTGTATCTCTGTATCTGAAGTCTCTTCATGTTCCTTTTCATTCCTTTCCATTTTCATTTCCGTAAGGAAATACGCACTGTAAAAAACAATAGGTTGCTCCTCATTACAACTCCGTCAACTCTTCCTCGATGAAGAAATATGACCACGCTCCATTTTCACTCCCATATCATGTCTCTAATTAGGTATCTAGTTTCATCTCATTTACATAACCCTACGAGATGAGGAATGGTCATCCTCTGAATAATCAATCCCTTCTCTCATTAGTCATCTCATCGTCTCTTCTGTCCTCTCCCTTCACCCCCCTCACTACTGTAGAAAGCATTGACTATGGAGTAGAATATCACGTTAGTGCCGGTCTCTTCCTCGGTATGACGAAAGAGCCGCTCACTACCGCAATATTCCTCCAGTTGTCGAATGAAATAGATAGTGATGATGGGTAGTCATCCACACTTTCTGTCCAAATGAAAGAACAATCTCAAAACATGTTCCTACTCTTTTCATCTACAGTCGACAGATTCCCCACTCCTTTATTTTCAAAGCAAGGTTTCTCTCTTTTCCCTCATAGTCAATCGTTCTGAGACAACAAAAAAACACACATTTATTGCGAATATAATTTCTTTATTGCTTGTGTCTCCTCATATATCAAATCTCGACCCTCAAGGGGGAGAGGGGAAGGAGGGAGGGGAGAGAGAGGATGGGGGAGGGGGGAGGGGGGAGGGGGGTCTCATCATGGAGTGAAAAGGATGGGATTCTTGGGAGGAGGAGCAGCAGTCATGGTTGAGTCTGGAGCAGAAGTCGAAGTGGGAATTGCCTCCTTCTCTTTCTCCTTGTTTGTCGTATCCTGAGATTTGGTGGTTATTCATATTTTGTCTTCTAACAATTGGAAGTGATCGCATGTGATTCCTCGATGGCCCTCCATCCATCTCTCACCTTATTCTCTTCTTTCTTCGTCTCTCTCTTGCTTGTTTTCATTGTATCTTTAGCCTCGTTCATGTTCGCGACCGGTTGAACCACCTGACTTGAGTCATAACTACTCAATCCTGTTGGCAGACTACCATATCCAGTTACGGTAGTCCATAACCTACCGCATACTCCGTCAACTCGTGCTGCATGAATCGATTGAAGAAGAATATAGTGCCGAAGAGGACTGGAAGTCAATCGTTGTGTCATCATCAATCGATTAGGGGTACGGTAGTGTAGATGATACCGAACTAACGTTGTACCGTAATCGACATATCTAGCATCGAGTGGGGATACGGTAACTGACTGAGCACGAAGACGACAGCGACGGATGTCCACACATACGATCCCCAGGAGGTCGTCAGATTGGAACTGAATCAGGCTGGTTAGAAGGCATGTGGTTACTGTAGGGAGAACAACATGCAGGTAATCGATCTTTATTGAGTATGTCAGAGTGAGTCATAACGTCTGTTGGCACCGTGTCAACTACCGTAATCAGGGACACAAACTGACTCATAGAGTTTGTAGATATCCTCGGCCTTCAGCACGTGCACCTGACCATGGACTACCTGGAGAAAGCATTATTGATTATACAAAATGCCAAAAATATGGATAAAGCACCTGAATGAGAATGAAGAGGAGGAGGAGGGAGTGAGAAGCCGCTCGAGACATGGTCGAGTGGCGAGAATGGGAGGAGGAGAGGATGGGGGACGGGATGGGGGGAGTGATTCAATGTCATTTGTTCATGTTAATGGTAAGCTATTTCAACTCCGAACAGGTGACAATTTCGTATTTCTTTATTATGTTGTTATTTTTATAAGTTGTTCTGTTTTCTATACATGCTTCAGTTACGACTGATAAAAGTTTCGACTCTTATCATCAATTGAGAAAATATTGGAAGAACGGTTTATCACGAATCGTAAACCATTTATATTTTGGGAAGTTTCTCCACTTCCAGGGATGAAATACTCTGCTGACGATGGGAAATCGAATGAGATTCACAATCCTCAATATGAATGGATTAGAAAAAGTGCATATGGTCAATTCGTCGTCTCACCATCTTCTCGTCGTTTTCGTGTGTTTCCAGACAGGAACAAGTATAGAGATACACGATGGTTGCCGCCATCTGAACAAATCCATTGTCACTCAGATCAGAGTCGATGTCTAACCAAGAAGAGAGTGAGGATGGCAGCATAAGAGTAGATTGAGAGACCCGGAGCACCGTAGAAGAGAGCCGCTGCGGCCATTCCCTGTGATGAGCGAGATGAGGGAGGGAATGGGATAGAGTCAGAGGAGCATGAGATGAATATGGATTGATGAAGAATGCTCTCGTTTGCATCGCTTGATTGCAAACGATACCAATCCAGTATATGGTCTGTGAGTTGCAATGCATGCTCATCATAAATGAAACGATAAGGATGGAGTCTCATTCAGTCCCATTCCCCCTCAATCTCTCACATGATAGCATCGTGATACTCCGAATATCTGCTGTCTATGGGCGGGCATCACCATTGAACTGATCACCGTTCTCAAAGAGTCATATTCAATACATTTCCGAGGACAATGTACATACCTCATGTTATTGTTGGCGATATCTGATGCCCCGAGAAGGAAAGAAATGAGAAGAACCGTGAAGATTCTGAGGGGGATAATTAATCTTTTGAGAAAGATCTTTAGATAATAAATTGAGTGGGAGAGGCCTGAAGACTGCGTGAAAAAGTAGGTGACTCACGAAGGCTGGATGAGAAGTGCTGGTTCGTCGGTCGGTCTGACTGTACTCCACTCAGGAGTAGACGCTATCGTGAGAGCGAAGATTGACTGAGAGAAGACATTGGATATATAGAGTAGAGAGGGAAACACACCAGATGGAGAAGGAGAGTGAATATCATCAGTGGTTTGCAGCATAAATTGTGGATGCGAGAAGAGAGAGCCATGATTACACCACTCGCTTTAATTACTTTGATTAGCAAACAATAATTGAGTGAATTCTCACTTGTAACACTCCCAGCAGTGAATGCAGCTCCGTAATAGATGGGGACATAGACGTTCTTGGATAAAGCCTAGAAGTTCATTCAATCATCAACACTTTGTTCTGGGGAATCGATAATCTGCCAAGGATGAAACCCTCATTCGATAATCTGCCAAGGATGAAACCCCCATTCCTCTGGTAAATTCTCCGTATAACTAACCATTGTGAATTGGAATGTAGTGGGAACGATTGTAACCCAGAAGGAGAAGAAGAGACCGATATAGAGATAGAAGGGAATGAGAATGAGAACACGACGATCAACCAGAACTGACACCATCTCCACTAAAAATGTAAGAATTTAGATTGTTTATTTTATCGATTTTTTCTTTTTTCTCTTTTATAAATCAGTGAAAATACAGTCGTTTTTATAGCAAATATCTCACCAATTTGTTCTTTTACCGAATCTGGTTTGACATGGCTGTGTGAGATACTCCCTTCCACCTAAACAGTACATTTATCCAATCAATTTCATCCATCCACACCTCTTTATTCGGCAACATTGCATATAGAATCACAGAGGCAATTGCAATGGCTGCTTCGATTCCGAAGAATACTCTGAAGGAATATAACTCTTTCGTATCACAATCATTCATTTTCCTTCAAATTTGCTGGATGATATGTGAACTCGAATGCATTCTGCATAATCTGTCTATCCATTATCGGAAAGTGTGTGTCTCTCTCGTGTCTCTCGTCACAATAATTCTCTTCAATCACTATCACATACATGTATGAACTGTAGGAGATTCACCTCACCATCCATGATAATATATTTCAACATGGAATTGTCTCACTGATTACCGTATCTCTCCCTCTGAATACTGTCGATATTTGGATGAAGAGACACCCGAATTGGCACTTGCCATAAGGAAATTGACTACTCCAGCCACGAATACACTCACGTTGGTCAGACCCCTGGGATGAAGATCATCGAGATGGATAAAGAACAAATTGAAACCAATCGATAATCGGGTTGCAAGTGAGTTATGTGATCCGTAAAGAGGAAATAACAAACCAAGACAGAGCCTGACTCCTTGGAAGACTATCGTTGGTAGAGAACTCAGTGAGATATCCAGAATAGCCAATGTTGAAAGCTGAATATATCTTCCCTATCTCTCATTAAATGAAGATTCTTCGAACCAGAGAGTGAGAATCCGAAGAAAGAGCAGCAGATGAAATAGAGATATCGATTGAGATATTGGAAGGAGATATAGTAGATGATAAAGGAGAGAGAACAGAGGACAAGAACCCACTGAAGAGAAGAGAAGAAGGAATGAAGAAGACTCGTGGGAGAGAATACCTTGCATCTGAAGTAATTACTGAGACTGGGAACAATCAGAATGGAAGAGAGCATGTAGAAGGCATTTGATACTGCCATTCCATAATATCCATCGTGAGGACCCACTCTGGAAGGAGCAGACATTAGATGGAGGGAGGGAGGAGAGGGGGGGAGGGGAAGGGGAGGGGGTCACCTGTCAGGCTCCCTCTCGTGGACTGAGTGAAGCACCGATTCCACTGTGAATACATGAGCAGAGTAGGAGAGGAAGACCAGTAGATTCACGAATCCCACCTTTGATCGGATACACTAATCATGCCGAATGAAGAACAATGACTAACCATAAGGGCGCAAAGAGTCCCATAGTTATGCGATGATAACTTCCCATAGAGAGTCGAAAGCATCTGAAATCTCATAGTTTTCTAGACAAATTCCACATAACACAAATCAGAGGATGATGGGTAGACAGTTACAACGAGTGAATGATGGAATTTCTCCGTTTATCATCCTTCTAATCGATCTCTGATTCCCTTCCGCATTTCCCGTGAATCTCACGTTTTCGGGCCAAATCGCATTATGGAACCCGAACTTGCCTCTTTCATCTCTTGATCGGGATGGAGGAGGAATTTTAACCCCTCAAATAATATCGAGAAATGCAGATCACTATTGAACGGATAGTATGATGTCTCAGCAGCTATCGCATCCCAGTAGATAAATCCGATTTCATTTTGATCTACTCCAGTCATGCTAATTATTCTCACACTTTCATTGCATTGCTGACTACAACGTTAACTGACTTTATAATACTTTATTGTGCATTGGTTACTGTAGCTTTTAGTTCTGTTTAGTTGTATCTGTTTATGTTGAGTATATATTTGTATTGCACTCAGCTCACGAAGATCACTTTATCTCGAAAGACGATAAGAGAAGGTACACTCATTCATATCTTCTTCTATTGAATATATTCATCTGAAGAGTACTGTTACTGGAAGATCATAAGTCGCCTATCCAACATTACTACTGGAGTGAGGGCATCCTCCGGACTATCCTTGACTGCACGATCGAGTGGTGAGACACGAAGCTGGAAAGAGAACGGATAGGTGGATACGGTAGATGGATACGGTAAATGGACATGGTAAATGGATACGGTAAATGGATACGGTTGGTATACGGTAGATTAACACGGTAGGGATACGGTAGATTACACACCACTTGTCTGTCAGAGTACGAGGGATCAGAGGGAGAAGATTCAGCGGGAGTAGGAATGACGGGTGTGTCCTGATTGGAATGGATTAAAATGGATTGGAATGGATAGATGGAAGGATGACTCACAGCTCGTCTGTTGAGTGTGAACATGGCCTCGAAGTCGTAAGGTCTCTTGGCAGGTCCAGATTGTCTTAGAAGGAGAGGAGAAGTGGAAAGACCAGTAGATGTGAGAGTAGATGACTGGAATGGATGAGTCATCATCGGGTGATTCAATCATCTCACATCCAATATCTCCTCAAAGAATGAATCTCCCATTGCTTTCTCTCCATGTGGACGCTTCCTCAAGAGATCAAAGATCAACTTCATCATTAATATCCACTATACCTGGGATTGTACACGAATAGTTTGGAGAGGAATCGAATGGCTTCCGAAGGGATACTGTAGTCACGAAGGAACTGAATGGGTGCATCAATCTACAGTATCTATTGGTCTACAGTACTCTCTTGATTCCGATGGATCGAATATTGAGATCGATTGATTCGACTACCACCTCCTCTGGTACTCCCATCAGTTCAATATCCTTCTCACTCGGAACTCCCAATGCATATTGAGTGCGAGTCCGTTGATGCTTCACATTCTTAATTCCATCCTTCAACTTGATCTTTGATCTTTCTCTTTCTTACTCTACTCGCGAATAGAATTTTCCCTGTCAGCATTTCTGCAACGACACATCCCGCACTCCATAGATCCACTCTCCAATCATACACCTGATGAAGTCTCTTTTCATCTTTCATCTCTCCACTCTCTCACCATCATTCCCTTCGAATACAGTAGCTCAGGAGGTCGATAATATCTCGTCACCTCAATGGCACTCGAACGATAATTTTCCTTCTCTTGACCTACCTGATATCCTGTACTCAGTTCCTTCGCGTTCTTCACGAGTTTTGCCGATCCGAAGTCGGCAAGCTAAGATATAGAATGATTATCGATTGATCTTCAATTATGATCTACCTGCAATTCTCCCGTTGCTCGATTGACGAGGATATTTACAGGTTTCACATCTCGATGCATGATATTGTTCTGCAATGCAATCTTTTCCTCTTCTTTTCCGTTAGAATGGAAATGAACCATGGCCAGGAAGTCCAATCCATTGAATATCTGCCATGCATACAACTTCGTCTCCACCAGTTCCAGCGCTCCCTCACTCCTGATCAGGATACCGTACTCCTGCCGTACTCTTGACTGAGACCCTTACCGTATCAGCTGCTCGAGATTCGACTCCTGGTAGGTCATGTAGAATGTTTCACAGATCGGAAATCGATTTTTCAATTAGAGATAAATAGTAGTCTCTCACAAGAGAATTTCTCGTTCCTTCCGAATGAGTGCTTCTCCCTGTATACAGTAGCTGAGCCACGTTACGAGCTCCCAACTTTCGAAATGAAGCGAGAAGAAGCATCTGAGATTACGGTACGTTCAAGTGGGTCAGATGACAGGTCAACCTCGTCATTCCTCTTCGTCTTTTTCGGCCAAACCTTCTTGATGGCAACCTACAGTACTAGATAGTTAGTGATAGTCTCCGTACTCCTACCGTACCTCCATCTCTTCCGGTTCCATCAATTTCCCATAATACACATTGGAGAATACTCCGTATCCACATAGCCTCGCATCTGTATCAGCAATCTCTGGTCTCAAGGAGAAAGATACCGTACCCGTCAATTTGATGGATATCCATTCTCCATTGAGAATGTCGAATACTCGTGGAATATGGTAGATCGTCTCTGGTTCAGAGTTCTCAATCAATAATTCCCATTGAGAAAAAGAAAGAGAAGAGAGATACCGTGAGAGTGGGAGTATTGATCTCTCTATCGGGTGTCCCTTGGGAAGGAGACATCTCTGAGATAGGAGGCACGCCTTTGTTACACTCAAAGATCAAAGATCAATTGGATGGAAAGGGAGGAGACTGACCTCTCCAATAGATCTCCGTCCTATAATCGAGTCGAGGATTGTACGGAAGAGGTTAGGCATTTCATTCGAAGGAAAGGGAAAGAACCGATCGATGGAAGGAAAAGAGAGGTGAATGAATGGACGAATGGACGAATGGTCAAATCTATCAATGGACAATTATTATGATAATTTGAATGATTTGAATGACCTTTGTGAAATTGGTAAATTAAATTATAGATATTGAAATCATCTTTGCAAAAAATTGCAGACCCCCTGTCTCGTCCCATTTCATACTGTAAGAAGAATTCCTATCAAAGACTCAATGCGGTGAAGGGATGACAAAGTGGACAGAAGAATGTCTTTCCCCATCATGAACACACCTTGTTCTTGTAACTCAATGCTTTATCCTATTGATCTCTATACACTCATTAATATGGTGGAGATTCTTCAATCGAGGAATGATTTCTTCGATGGTTCACGGGTGCTTCCAGAGGTTTCATTCTACAATTATTACATCATCATTTGCAACTATGGAAGAATCCTTACCAATTTGCTGGATTTCTTCTTCTTCTTCTTGTCACCATTCTTCTCTTTTGTTGATTTCTTCATACGGTCAGACTTTCTGTCCTCTTGTGACTTCTGAGTTTCTTTTGTTGATTTCTTGACTCGATCAGACTTTCTATCATCATGCGAAATCTGCGTTTCTTTTGTTGATTTCTTGACTCTCTCAGATTTCTTGTCTTTATCACTCTTCTTATCTCTTACTGCTTTCTTGTCTTCTGTCGATTTCTTTGTTTCATCTGTGAACTGAAATGACAAATTGCTTCTCATTCCTAGATAGATCAACTCACAACATCCTTTGTCTTTCCCTTGGGTGGGATTTTCTTCTTCTTTTCCACTGATGATCCCTTCTTCTCTCCACTTTTCTTCGTCTTATCACCCCTCTCCTTTACTTTCTTCTCTTTTCCTTCTTTCTCCTCGCTCATATTTTCCTCAACAATATCTTCCCTAACTCCATTTTCATCTCCCATTTATACCTTCTTTCTTTCATCTCTCTTAATAATCTCTTCCTTCTTACTACCCATTGCCTTCCTCTCACTTCCGGGATCTCGTTTCTGAAAAAAAAAACGGTATGAGTGAGGCAGAGGTGACCTACCGATTCACGGACTGAATTCGACTTCTTTTTGTTCAGTCGCTTTTGAATTCCATCTTTTCCTTCAAGATTTTTCTTCCCTTTCGAACTATCATCGAAGATACTGTAACACCATGGTGATCATCGATTGACTATTTCAATCTACCTCTTCGTTTTTTCCTTTCTGATCGACTTCTTCGATTTCATTGATGACTTTGCCCAATCATTGCCTCCATTACTGGAATCTCTCTTTCTCTCTCTCTCTTTCTCTCTCTCTCCTCATTCCATCTCATCTCCATCTCCATTCCGTCTTCATTCAACTTACTTGGGAGTATTGTCCATAGGAGTTAAAGCTTGAGACTTTGATCTAAGAGAATTTCCTTTCTTTCTTTTGAGTGATCCATTAATTGATTTGGACTTCTTCTTCGATCTAAATTATTCAATTGATTGATTCCCTTCTCTCTCCTTCTCTTTTCATTACTTATCCGATCTTCCCGATCTTGCACTACTTTGAGTAGTATCTACTTGAGGTTTCGATTTTTCCTGACAAAAGAGAATCTAATCTTCATTTCCATCTCTTGATCTACCTTATCTCCCTTATCAATCGATTGAAGTTTCTGCCGAAGAACGGACGAAGACTCTTCTGAAGAGATCAAAGATCAAAGATCATTCTCCTACGGACACTAGACTTGGCCTTCTTTCCTTTTGATGTGTGTCCTGGTTTATCGAGATTTCCCGCATTCTGAACAAGATCAAAGAACACATTCATCCTACAGTATCCTCGCTGAATCATCCGGAATATTGTATTGAATCCCTTTCAATTTCTTCGATCTTTCACTCTTCGACTCTTTTGGGCGAGGTGATTTAGCACTTCCACGAGGGGAGTTCCCCTTTGCTGAAGAGACACAATGCATTCTTGCAATAACAGAAGGTGGTGGGGAGGGTGTAGATACTGTATTTGAGAAGAAGAGCACTGTAGAGGGGGATTCGAGAGGGGGGGGGATTGACCGACCCGTCGTTGGCTTGCTCTTCGATTTGCTTCGACTCTTTCTCTTACTTGATGTCTCTTTCTCACTTTTCTTCTCTATTTTTGATTCTTTCTTTGATTTCTCTCGACGACTCGAACTGAAATGAATATTTCAATCTATGAATATAATAAATGAATAATATTCCTTCTATCTTCCTCACCCATCCTTCTGTGATCCATCATTCGCCTTATTCTCCAATGATTTTTGTTCTTCTCTTTGACTCAATTTGAGATCATTCTTTCTCTTCACTCGATCTCTATCATTCTGAGAAGGCGGATCAGATGAATTCTAGTGATGACCAATACCTTCCCACAGAAGAAAATGAAAGAAATTCCGATTAATAATGCGATGAGAACCGCTGAAATCAAGGGTAGAGTATGTGGATATAGTAGGTCAAAACTACGGACCATAACGATAGTTGAAGGGTACTGTAGATGGGAGGGGTACGGTAGAAGGGAGGGGTATGGCAGAAGGGAGGGGTACGGTAGGAGGGAGGGGTTCTGTAGAAAGAAGGAGTACGGTAGAAGGGAGGGTACGGTAGAAGGGAGGGGTACTGTATCTCACCAGGAGCGATGACGATGAGCATTGAGGGAGAGGAGAAGAGGGCGAAATGACCACCTGAAACGAAAGGAGAAATTGAAAATGGAAGAAGGAGAGAATATGGGGAGGGGTGGGGAGAGAGGGAGAGGGATGAGAGAGCGGTAATCGAATACGGTCTTTATTGTGTACATGTAGATTATTCTTTTATCTGCTTAGAAATTTACAATATTTTTAGGAATAAATTCCGTAGCCAAAATGATCAATGAAATCAACATGACAAAAGTGAGAATGATTCCTAGCCCATGAGTACGATGAGTCCAGTGTGTGTCTAACTAAGTACAGTCTGAAACAATGAGCAAAGGCGTTTCGTAGATCTTTACTAATCCCAAGTATGAAATAGATAATTCGATCATTGATCATCCCCATGTATTTCTGAGATGGTTGAAGTAGACTTCTCCCTCTCCATCTGTCTTGTTGGGAGGAAAAAACGAATGGATATCAATCGATCTGAGAGAGATGAGATAAGAATGGGAAGAATGGAGGGAATAGATCTTTTTCCTCCTTCTTCTAATTGGTAGGAACTGAATGAAATTGGATCTCCATTCATCATGACCATAGTGACCAACTAGTGAAAAGAAGGCGAAGGAACTGAATTGAGAAAGAATTGAGATGGAAGGATGATATATTGGGATAATTGAGAGATCAATGGACAGTTCGTGAGAGACTGACACTGTAGTGAGAAGAATTCAATTCCATCAAGAGAATCCCATTGCTGACTTCTTATATTAGTCCTAACTCTTTATTCCTCCATTCATAGAGAAACACACGAATCTCACTAATTGGCTTCGTTGTTGCGCCTTCTACAAATTTATCCGTCGTCATGGACAAAATTGGCCACAATTCAAATATTTAACCCATTATCTGTGAAATTGACCCTTTATTGTTATGATCAGTGTGCTTCCAGAATTGAAAACAAACATGAGATCCTTTATTTCCAACTTTGACAATGGTCATCCGAATACAATGTTAGTCGACGTTCAAACAATATTACAAAACAACTGAATGGTATACACATGAGTAATACTAGATTTCAAATCATACTGGTAACTGCTTCTGGAGGTAATCCATAAACCCGTGAATTAATCAATCGTTAATTGAGTGTAAAAAAGGTAAAAGGTAAAGGACACCCGTTTCTCTAGGCAAATTCGTCCTGCGGGTCACACTGCTAGGCCAGTGTATTTGTAATGGGAGGATTCAGTCCGCAGCTCCCGATCCTGTTCTTCGGACCTACTTTAATTGAGTGATTAATTGAGTGATCTACATGTATTTCCTGGGTAAACTAATCGATCGATATCTCTCCTCTCCTTCTTCTTTCCTCAAGCTCATTCTCGATCGCCTCTGTGTACTTCTCGGCGTCACCTGCACAATAAATTATTTATTGCTTGTTCCATTTTTTATCGACCGACTATAGCTGAGAATCGTACTACACCAATAGTCTCACCCATGAATCTCTCTTCTTCTCTTCTCTTTCTCTGCTTTTCTCACGATTCGACGTTGTTTCCCATTCGATCTTGCCCACACTCAACGAAATACTATTAGTCAGACAATGCTAACGAATTTCATAAACTGGAGATGGGAATGTTGCGCGCACTAGCAAAGAACTGCAGTCGATAATAATCTGAGGACATACTACACAAGTACTCACGTCAGCCCGCGTGGCCTAATGGATAAGGCGTCTGACTTCTAATCAGAAGATTGTCGGTTCGATCCCGGCCGTGGGCTCTACTTTTGCAATAATTTTAGATGACGATACCTGTCATCTTGAGGCAGTTGCCGCTTCTCTGGACGTCTGTACGGCAACGAGGGAAGACGAGCGGCCTCCTGTATAGACTGGAATGGGCGGATTGAGCTACTTCGGAACAGTCTCTTTCTATTAACCTGCAAGGCTGGTTGGAAAAGTAGGTCATCGTTCGGTAGCAATGCCTCGGCAGCCACTGAAGCTGCTGCTGATACTGTAGAAGCGATGGCCGAAGGACCTAAGAGAAGGAATAATTATTCTATTTCACAATATTAACATTTTTCCTACGTTGTCTATGTTTTTTTTCAATCCTAACTATCGTACATGTCGCAGAAATCAGAACGCTCACCGGGCGTCACGGTACAATCTGCGGGTTTTCCGATCTTTGCTCATACACAAAATTAAGATTTGTGGTTGTTCTCATATTTTTTCTCATGGCCACTTTGCCGGAATCGACCCGGACATGCCCGGCAAAATATTCCTAGAAATCGATATTTGAAATACATCTCTTTTATGGTGCGAATTACGGTAGCTCTGTCGAGGTTTATCATTTTTGCTCGCTATAGCGCATTGAAGCCTTTCCTTTAATTTTCTCATGTTTTTTGTCACTTTTTCGAAGTTTAGGGCCGAAAAAATAATCACAAAGTTAAAAACAAAACCGTTGAACCTCTCTGAGCGCAATCGCGACCCAAAATGATAAACCTTGACCGAGCTACCGTAATCCGCACCATAAAAGATACCTGCTTGTAATATCGATTTCTAGGAATATTTTACCGGGCATATCCGGATCGATTCCGGCAAAGTGACCAGGAGAAAAAATATGAGCACAACCACAAATCTTAATTTTGTGTGTTAGCAAAGATCGGAAAACCCGCAGATTGTACCGTGACGCCCGGTGAGCGTTCTGATTTCTGCGACATGTACGATACGCACGGATTCAGGAATGTAAAGTAAAAATTACTGTCTCTGTAGGTGCAAGTGAAAGGGGAATGGAACTGGCCAACCTCTATGGGGTTCGAAGGAAGTGAATGGCAGTTTGAGACTGTATCCCATACAGAAGAAGAGAAGAACCACAGTCATGACTGATGACTGCAAAGGAGAAAGTGAAGGACGACGAATCATATCTCTCTCACCGCACACAACGAACTACACCACTCACAATGATAGCGATGTGGACTGGCATATCTCCATAGAAGTTAATGAAGAAGAGACGGAGTTTAGTGCCCAGAACGGGAATGGCAGAGAAGATTCCATTGAAGATCACCTCGGCTATCACCTGATTGAGATTACAGTAAACGGATGAGTTACAATCGTCGATGTTTCTGACCTACCACGTACCTCAGTCAATTGGATCTCGCTGACGATCGATTTCTGCTGTGATTCGATGAAGCGTCGACATTCAGACTTGCGAGCGATTGATACGAATCCCTGAAGGAGATGCAATGAGTCTATCAATCAATCGATAATAGATAACGACCGTATACCTTGACATATTCCAGACTGGACTCGAGGAAAGTAGGAGGACGGCACGAATCTCTATAGAGAGCAGATGCCTCCAGACGAGCTGATACTTCCTCCTAAAATCATTAGAGTATATTGCATAATATGGACTACCGATCGATAATCGGCCTCCTACCGTACCTTGTATCTTCTATCGTAGGTCGTGTAGATTGAGAAAGCGAAGAAACACCAGAAAGCTACGAGCAGCAGTGAACGGGTACTGTAAACGATGATATTTATCTACCTGATGGAATTGATGACCAACTGACCCGATGAGCATTCTGAGAAGGATGAAAGCAGCGGGAAGGAGGACGAATAGATTGGCCATTCCGATGTATGGTTGAATGGCCTCCATCACTGAGACCATTGAGGACCACGAGAAGTCATCCACTGCATCTTCCTCAATCTGAACACACTATAGTAACCAACAACTAGTCAACAGTATTCATAAACTGTTTACTACAGTACCTATATTAATCAATTTCTCCTACCGTACTCACCACAGTGATCATTCCCTCTAGATCGGCACACAATCTCTCATGGGCAGCCCAATCATTCTCCGTCTTCGCATCGAGAAACGAGGATATTCTCTGTAGTCTCTGTCCATCCAATCGGATTCTGAACACTTCATCTATCTCCGCAACCTTCTAATCTCTCTCTCTCACTCAGCCTTTCTTCTGAAATCCGCCCCCTGACTGGGATCGACTTTCAATTCGTGGAAGACTCCGTTGAGAATCCGCTTGATTGACGCGTCTGCTCGTCCGCCGTACGCGTGTGCCGCGTTGAGAGACGCGTCAGAGGGACGACCAGCCTGAGGAGGGAAATATTAGTAAGGAAGGAGTAGAGACGATAGAAAGATGCAGCGTATAGTCTAGTTTGGAAGCATTGAACAAAGGGGAGTGCACAACACAAACAACAGTCAACATACCGTATTAGAGGGATCATTTGGATCCATCCACTGAATGAGATTATATGAGTACGCTCATAATGGGTTATTCCAATACTCACCAGACTAGTGAGATCCATTCCTCTCGTTGGATCATTGGGATCGATCCATTCATTGTGGATTACCGTATCCTCAGGCTCCTCCAATACAACCCGTTCCTCCCCGAAAACTGTGGATATCAGAAATAATAGCAGCCATATCCTCATTCCTGCAATAATTATCTGAATAGATCACTAAGTATATGAGGAAAGAGTTATTCACACGGTTTATCCGGCACCGATTTATGTGATCTGTGGAAAAGTCAGTGGCATAGAAATATTTTATCAGTAACACAACAATGACTAGATCGAATTGAACAATAAAATCAACAGGAGAAACTATTCATAGAACTTCTACACAATTTTGATAATGGAAAGACCTGATAACAATCTACACCCGTTCATAATATTCTCCTAGGTCCTGATAATGTCCTTTACTTCTTCACAAATCGAATGTACCACATGGCAAGTGTGACAGCTGAGAGGGAATACCTGCAGGCAAACATTTATGTTTTAATCAAACTAGTGCTAACCAATTTATGTTTTAATCAAACTAGGACTAACCAAGTGAGGAGATAGTTGAGATGCTCATTTCGCACTTTGACGTTCGTTTGTCCAGCAATAGGGCCTCCTGGTCGGGTCATTTCTAGAATAAAAGCACCTTACTGCACCAGACACAGCAACGTACCGTAGACACTCTCCACATAGATGGGAGAAGTTCCCGCGTATCTGGCCATTTCATTGAAGTCTTTGTAGAACCAGACGCCTCGATCCGGCTGATTTGCACCCACGAATTGAGGACGCTACACAATTATGCATTCATTACGTATTTTTCCAACGTTGAGATATATTTACCAAAGATATAATAACTGACATTCTCGGTCTTCCTCACAATGGCTTCAATAGTGACTTCTCCCTTCTCCTCTGTGTTCAGTCTCGTCTCTCGATCCATTTTAGCCCTCGGCACCCAACCACCATTCACCATTATTACTGAAACAACAACTATATGGATGCATTCTCTCCCACAACTCATGGTTCATTGGACTACACCAAGAAAATAAAATAGAGAGGAAAACGATGATCACTCACTCATATTCGATCCAGAAATGACGAAAGGCGTGACTATATGAGCTCCGTGGGACGAGATGTCATTTGAAGAGAGAAGAGATCCCTGACTTTCCTGCAATACCGCTGTACAACTCAGCTAATACAAATCGAAAAAATGGAAAAGGTTCGTCCAAGACACTAACATCCTTCTTCATTCCCGGATCGAATCTTCCCCTGGGGCTTAGGAGGAATTCTCTTTCGTGTAGGAATCTTCCCTTTATGCGCACACGACGGTACTCCATTGACTCGAGTGACTTCAGACTGAGTTAATCTAATCAAAGGGGATCCATAGACCGGACTCACTTGTCAATGGGGAACTCCACTGCGGGATCATTCAATCTCATCTCCAGTTGCTCCAGTAGACTCAGCTTCCACTGAAGACGCGCCACCTGCCAGCATCCGAGACCGAATGCAGCTGCAGGAATTGTCTACAAAATGGATTTTCGTTTCTACTAAACGATTGTGAGCCCAAGCTAGGTATGATAATCCAAACAAAGGCGAACTCACGAGCATCGCAATCGCTCCGGCACTCCATTTGTCTTTGTTCTTATCGAACTTCCGTCGACCTCCTCGTGCTCCTAACTAAACGGAACTATGAATTTCGCAACACAGAATAATAGAACTAACCTCTAAAACTGCATTCCTCGCTCGAGATACGGAAATAGGCCTGAGTTGGCATCGGAAAGCAAAACTTGATACGGACACTAATACACATGTGGACCGCATCTGAAACTTGACGATATAAACGATACAAACCACGGCCCGTTGAACAGTGAAAAAAGGGTGCACCACGAGAGCCGCACGCGTCTGCCTGATAGGAGTGCGAAAATGGGTTACTGTTGTCTGCTGTATCACAATTTACATTCTACGGTCGGCAATCCTGGTTCTTCAAAATGTTGCTTATTTGGATTCGTTTTTGCGCATAATTTTTCAAGTAGGTGACATTTTGATGCATGCTATAGCAAACTTTGTCCCGGGACATAACCCTTTGTTGCTCGTTCACTTGTTTGAGTTCAATTATCGCTATTCATCAGTTTATGACGTCTTTTCTGAATTAAGATTTTATGCCCGAATCGACCTATGACGCCGTTTGCCTTATTTTCGAGCAAGGGTTGGCACAGCTCAAAAAGGTCGATTTTCTGAAACTGTGTGATTTGGGGTTATCGAGGGTGCTGAAGACTATGGAGCTATCCATTTTGTCCCTAGAAGCCTCATTGGCTCCAGACGGCGTCACGTCGAAATCACGTTTTGAGATGCTACTCGGCTGTCGAGAGTGCTAATTTTAGGTGAAAATGATTCCTGGGGTAGAATTGAATGACAAACGCGCCTGTCTAGTTCATTTTTCATTATTTTCAAAAATAATTTTTAAAAAGTGAACTTTTCACACAGGCCTATCCTAGTAATCCCATGTGGATAGATCGATCGGGCATAACGAGAGGATTCTAAATCTTTTTTTTTCAAGCAATTTGCGCATGCGGTCTCCGAGTTAAGCGACTTACAGTGTATAGAGATTGTAAGGAAATGGGCTCCCTTGCACCTTCCTCTCCCCCCTCACTCGCTTCCCTGACCCCTCACGACGAGAGAGCGCACGAGAGAGGAGGGAGAGGGAGGGGAGGAAAGCCTATTTTCATTGCAATCTCAGCACACTTTAAGTCGCGTAGCTCGGAGACCTCATGCTCAAATTCCATGAAACTATAGATTCTGAATCCTCTCATCATGCCCGACCGATCCGTCCATATGGGATTACTCGGATAGACCTATGAGAAAAGTTCACTTTTTAAAAATTATTTTTGAAAATCAAGAAAAATGAATTAGACAGGCGTGATCGCCATGAAATTCTGACCCAGAAAACAATTTGCCTTAAAATTAGCACTCTCGGAAGGCGCGTAGGGCGTTAAAATGTGATTTCGACGCGACGCCATCTGGAGCCAACGCGGCTTCTAGGGACAAAATGAATAGCTTCATCGTCTTCAGCATCCCCGATAAGCCCAATGCACCAAGTTTCAGAAAATCGACCTTTTTGAGCTGTGCCAGATCCGACCAGATTTGCTCGAAAATACGGCAAACGGCGTCCTATATAGTTAATTTTTGAAAACAGTTCTAAATTATTTGTTTATTACTATAGCAAACTTCTTTCTACATGTAATTAGGAGTGATTTAGTGGTGGATTTATGTTCCGATCTTTTTTTTCGTGGAGTTAGAACGCTTACAAAGTTCGAGGTCAAGTAGATTTTGATTCACTTTTTATTTTTTATTGATTTACTAAATGCTTCTATATTTTTTATTTTGCCACATGAATATATTTCTCATCAACCTCTACCTTTCGAAATGTACGAAAATAGGCGAAACATCGAAATAGCGAAGTTTATCAAAGTGGTGACACGGAGAATAAAATGGCGCCCCGTCGAAATTTCTGCGCTCCACCGAACTTTATCCGCGTCGCTTCGAAATCAGTTTGCGCTATCTCAGTACACCTCTCAACGGGCCGTGCAATAGGGACCACCGAACCGGGAATTTCCAGAACAGAGCCAGGAAAGGGTGTGTGATCGGGGTGATCGGTCGAATTGAGCGCGAATTCAAATATAACAAGCAAAATTATTTTTTCCTAGTTTATTGATTACGAAGAGAGTGCGACTTCTCAGTTTCATGCTTAATGAGGAGTTCTGCGAATAAATGAATGATATAAAACAAATAAAGAAAAATTCGACAAAGCGATTAAGTTGTATTTCGGGTGTCAAATTGTCCATTTCTCGTTTTAATTATATGGCGAGCGATTTAGGAAGTGCGATCTTTCAGTTTTATACTGGAAATTATATCTGAACTGGTAGGAAACTTTGCGCAAAAACATAGCGAAATCCAGCAAAGCGATCATCATGCAAAACGGTCTTGAAATACACACTCATTTTGTAAGGTTACTGTGCTATATTGCAATAAATTTCGCTATTTCGCATATTATTCGTTTTTGAAAATCGAAATACGCATTTTGAGAAATATTCATCACGTGATGTATCATTGCAAGCGAATATTGACGAATCCGTGCTTTGTTACCGTATACCTCAGTTGAGTTTTATCAGATTGTTAACGCGTCATATTCAAGACAGCCTTCAAATTTGTCAATAATTGCTCGAGAAATATTTCTTCACTGAATAAAATCAAGGAAAATGAAAATAAATATGCTTGAAATTCGAGAAAATTGACAGACTGATAAGTCGTGACCTAGCGAACTGGTCACTACACCACAAGGGGCGGGGCTAAAATAATAAGCTGATACTCGATCAATAACATTTTTGTTAAAATCTGAAAACGCTATCATCATTGGGCATCCCTGAATGCCCCATAGCCACAAAACGGGATTTTTCGAAGCAGTTTAAAATTTTACGTGGGGGTCCTACCGTGCAAACCCAATTTTGAAAAATATGGAACCGCAGACTACAAACTAAAATAGTGCGCCTCATTCTGAGTATTACCACTTGGCAAAATGCCAAGTTCTCACTATTCTGCTGATTGAACTCCCGGTTTTGAATTTCTTTAAATTCTAAATTTTTTATTTTTGCTCCTGTATTGTTTGCAATTTCTGCTTGTAGATGTCTCGTCCGACTGTAGGAGATCTGGAGTTGATAGTACAACAATCGAGAAAGCTGAAACCACTCACGGAGGAGTACAATGCCCTCCAAGAACAGGTAGCTACTGCATCCATTATTTCGAGAGACTTATTCCTCTCAGATTGACTGTGTCTCATCGCTACCCTCGACTACTCAAACAGCGTCGTTGCCTGGTTGGCGAGAAGGACTACTGGGAAAGTTGCGAGTGAAGCAAAATGATGCCTACAATGAACGAGAAAGGTTGTCTTGGCTCAATCTACTAATGTCGATGATTTAATCTCTTCCAGTACCCTCTCATCTCTAAATACGATACTGGACCGTCTCACTGCCACAACCTCCGTCAAGGATCTCTCTCATACCTCAACCGTCGATTATGATATATTCATCGGATATTTCTACAAGGCTATTCCATCTCCTGTCTACCGTAATCTCTGCTTCGCTTTCAGATCGTCAATTCGACTCGTGTTACGCCATCCTTCATTCCTGATCTCCTACCAGCTACCGTATCCACGTCTCTTGATCGTCTCAAGACTGATCTACAGATAAAGGTTTCCGAATAAAACACTGTTATCAATCTACTAATCTGTATATGGTATACAACTGAAATGAATTGGTAACAAATGTCACGTGTCTATCACAATTCGAAAGTAATCGAAAACTATGGTTCCACTTTAAAGCGGGTGAGAACGAAAGAGTTTGGGCAAGCTGAAATGGTAGATTTGATCTACCTCCAAGAATCGGTAGAATCAGAAACCGGCAGAAACTGAATCAGTGGGATATGTTCTATAAATATGTTATGGTGTTGCGGGTTACATAAATACATTCTATTGAAGTGAAAAACAGCGGTGTACCATTCTAGAACTCTATACGTTGTCAAAATAATGTTCGGAATGTCTCTTGGCATCAAATCAGAGTTCTTCAATAACATGTCCCATATAAATTTCTACTTCTATCATTACTCGATGGCAATGGTAATCACAGAAAGGAAATTATCCCGAGATAGATACAATTATCGAAATAGATGACTAGGGGATTCAGACATCCTCCATATTATCGGGTACATGCCACGATGGGTCATACTTTGTGATCTGACTCCTGTCTGGTGCCAGAAAGACACGTCGTCCATTGATGAAACACGTGACGACGCCCTGATAGGCTGTCCGAGGGACTCCCGCCTGGAATAGTACCGTACACATCTCTACGTCTCACTGAAGGTGATTAGATAGGAATATTACCTTGAAATCGTGCATTATATGGAGTATATCTGCTTTCTTGATATAGTCAATATTCCCAGTGTACTCGATTCGAATCGGACGCTCATTAGCACGAGCTGAAATGTGCATCTAACTACAGTAATACAATATCGGTCTACTCAACATCTCCTTCCCTGTGCTGTATCGACTACAGTACTCCCTCAAACTGCCCTCACCTGTGTTGATTAGTTCCCTCTGAGCATCATCAGAGCTCATGAGAATACTCTCCTCGTACACTAATCGATGGAAATCTTCATCGTACTTCTCCTTAAAATGTGTCATTGTGCAAAAAAAAGCAAGCTTTAACTCACCCTTCGCAGATAGCTCAAATCCTTAGTTGTGAAATTGACTGGCGTCAGGTTGAGCCTCACTTTGATTAGATGTTTGTCGAAGAAGAGACCTCTGAGTACAAATGAGTGTACATTCAATGGTTGCTTCAATATTCCACCTGCTAGCCCCGGTCTTCCCTTGAACAGTCATGGCTGTTCGACTAATCTCCGGTCTAATACACTTCCTCTCATTTCTTCTCAGAGGATCACGCATCCAATCGTCCCAGAATCCTCAACACAAAGATTGGAAGAGGAATAAGCAAGTCAAGGGAAGGATTGTCAATAGGAACTCATCATCACAAAGATCAAGGAGAGTTTTATTCAAATTAGGTTCCAGACTACAATTCGAACAATTTATTATTCATTATATCGAATTAGTGTACGATCTGATGAGAAGAAGATGTTACCTTCAGGCCAGATAGGGGCAAATTCCTTCCAGAGGTCAATAGACATCATCCATCCCAGTCCAGAGAAGAAATCAGTGCGATAGAGACGAGCGGGGTCATTGAGATCGACCAACTCAATCAATCTCCCTTTCTTCATTCACGTAAATAGATGATACCCCACACCATGTTATTATAGTTAAACATTTTCAAATCCAAAAATAATAATATTCCAATCCAAAAGGACTGCACTATTATTGAATAAGTTTCCAATTGCTTCGAAAGAGAAAAAAATTAGGGTAAATAAGACAAGTCCATGTAGAAAAATGGACTACTCACATTGTCTTTTCCATTGTCATTCCATGCAGAAACACAGAAAAGAGTCTCATCCTCTGCCAATAATTTCCTCGTCGCTGAGAAATATTCAAAGAAGTCAGGAGCAACGTCGAGATCATCTAAATTGATCAATTAATCACATTACTGTCATCTGATGTGCCAAATGACCAATTTAGGTAGAAATCATAACTTGGTCTCTCACGATCAATTACCTTCTGTCATGATGACTGATGTGAATCCGAGCTTATTGAATACGTGATCCAATCCGAGTTTGTAGTGACGAGCAATTCTGAGAGGGAAATGATACAAACTGATCAAATGGAAGTATATTCCCACCTGTAGTATGTAGTGTATCTAGCGTGATTGGGAGGAATCTTGAGATTGGCCTTGGCACCCGAGAGATGCTAAACCCGCTCTTACTAGATATTCGAATGAGTTACCGAACCTTGACATATAGTACTTTATCTCCGAATGACTCGACTGTCTGTCTCACTTCTTCGCTATCACAATCCTGACTCACAACAATGGGGAATCGAGATGCAGAGGGACGAGTCCTGATCATTCATCCATTCTATTTAAACTATTTTCCTGGCTGATAGTTCAGTATCATGACCAGATATAAGTAAGATGTATCAATCATTTAGTGTGAATAATGCAAATCAACCGTATCAAGTGCTCCAGATGATTTTTGATTGCATCAGCTCGATTGCACACAAAGACGAGAACGGGGATGGGATCGGGCCAAGCACCGGAGAAAGAAGACGAATCTCCCTAAACGAAGACTCAATGATAAGTCCCATCTCAATGCCTCTGTTGGGAACCTGAGTAGCCAATTTGGTTGCAACTATCCCACTAATCGAAGAAATAATATTAATACCAAACCTCTTTCCTTATTTTCTCGGCTAGCAATTGATTATCTCTTTCGGCCGCTTCCAAATCCAATCGGATTCCTCTGAAATCATTAGATAAGAAATCATTCGGTTGGATTGATTTGAAAATAAACAAATAAAAATAAGTAATAGAATGGATAATTCGTAGCCTATGAAACCTGAGTGCATTTCTCTCTTCTGTGATGAGTATATCAAGTTTCTCCGCTCGCTTGCTCAGTTCAGCTATCTCATTCTCGGAGATTGATGGAATCTGCATAACATTCATCAATTTCTGATAGTTCTTCACTTTACTTACAATTAATACCAGTGTAGCCAATATGGAAGTTACTGATATCTCACCACAAGAGTAGATGGAGAGTGGATATAGTTGTAGAAGAGATAGAGCCAGAATGTGGCAGAGAGAAGGAGAATGAGGAATACGCAAGAATTAGAGGCGCGAGGGAGCATTCTTGGCTTATCTTAATCACTTATAAAGAGCCAGAACTAACATAATACCGAAATAAACCGCTAATTTATTCACCTGATACAACATCACACGAGGTGCAATTCCATCGATTTCTCTAGATCTGAAAATCGATCAGTGCTATTCAACGGATACACGATTACTACTAGCCAAATCATGAAAGGAGAAAGCAGGTCTTCCAATTTCCTAGACAACAATATCGACTGAGCTTCTTCGCAACACTAATTAAGCTTTCGGGCATGATGGAATGTAATCAACGTTTGAAGGCGAGAGAGAGAGAGAGAGAGAGAGAGAGAGAGAGAGAGAGAAAACCAGAAAGGACTAAAAACAATGTGATATAACACTCAGGGTTATAATAGAACCACTGAAGCTAATCCAAGAGCATCAGCATGCCAATATCGACCGAGGCTCTCCCTAAAAGAGAAGCCAATATATACCATGAAAGGATTCTCTAATCACAACAGCATCTGATGAAGTTGTACGTTTTCTATATAAAGTGCCAGATTTCGGAGAGAAAGCATGATAGGGAGAGTTACGATGTGAAGTGAAGAGGAACGCATTGTAACACATATCTGTGTTTTGAATTCAAGAATAGATCAGGAAAGGCTGTGAATAAAAGAAGATGAGAGGACCGCTAATAGCGACACAACAGACGTGGTCTAATCGCAAACTGGTTAATAGAGTGGACTTCGTTGTTTACGGCAGTCTTCTCACAGATATTGTTAGTGGAATTTTGAACCAATGTACAAGACGTAGATTGCTCATCGATAAGAACAACACTCTTTATTAGTATTAAATACACTATATACTTTTCTATTACGTAACAGGGAAATTGACAACTACAAAAGTTCAGTGCATATCACAGAAAGAGAAAATGGTACAAGGACTCGATGAAAGGAATGGCGCAAAGCTTGAAATGAAGGAATGTTAATCTATGAGCAATATATCCGATCTATACACTTTGAAAATAATTTGGTCTAGATTCTGGGAGTGAAATCAACAGCAAAAGTATACATTTGAACGTGACGTCTGATTGGTGAATCGGACTGTTCGACAACTAATCCTTTTGATCCACTCTCCAACCACTTGTCGTATCTGAGGAAGAGAATTGACAGAATTGAAGTAAATATCCCATATTGAATCATCATTCTCTTCACATGCGCAATAGATTATTGAATGATACTCACGTTGCGAGGGTTTTACGGAGAGTCGAATGGAACAGTTCATTGGGCAAATCATCCATCTCGGACCTGTAATTGAAAAAAAAACGTTTAAGGAAAAATTAAATAATGAACTAAATGTAATGTTTGTGATTGGTTAGTAGAAATGGAAATAATATGATCAAAAGAGATACCTGGTCATCCACTTTGCATCTGCAGCCTCAACTGTACAAGGTGTCACTTCCTTCTTACTCTCGTCCTTCGGTCTCATCACAATCAAGAAGTAGATGTCACCAGTGTTCTTCCATTGGGCAGCATTCACTTGACTTAATATAGATCATATCACCACACTCAACAGCAATAATCCCTTAGACATACCGGAAACTGAGAACAGCAACTCCTTCAGCATCGATCCCCGTCTCTTCTCTCACTTCTCTCGACGCCGATTCGTATATATTTTCGTTCGGATCCGCGAGACCTGCGAGTGAATGCGTTGAATACAGGTGAATGATGTCGATACGGTATCTGATACCTCCAGGGAACTTCCATCCGAGATAGTGGCCTTTCTTTTCACGCATCAGTAGGAATCGGCCCTCCAATGAATAATATTGAAAGCGATCCCTTTTCTTAGTCGTTCTACTACGTGCAGTATAATCTCGATCCAACCACACTATCCGACTAACAATAAGTTCTAGTTGACTCAAAAGGATAATGTAATACCTCTGCATCGACGACGATTCCACCGCATCCGATGTGCATATGAGGATATCTGAAGCAAATCCGATTGAAATACTCCCCCGAAGTAGATAACGAGATAGAATAAAACAGTAAAGGTAAGGATGAACAGTAGTGAGTGCAACCTACTTTGGCAATGTTGAGGAGACATCTTCGGGAAGCCATCGTGTTAGAGAGCAATACTGGGGCTGAGCATGATGGAACTCGAAGCCCTGTTCCACAAGAATAGGGATGAATCGCGAGTCCTGAAGTATAAGAGGAATTGCGAGGCATCAATCATAACCAAGCAGATAACACACCAGTCTGTCACAATGGAACCATATGCCGCGGACTCGACTGGTCTTCCATGCATCGAGAGCAGCTTTTAGTTCGCTCGTGAAGTCTTCATCGCTGGAAGCTCAGTCGTTTCTCGATATGACAACAAATTGATACCTCAAATGGCGAATTTTCGACGAATCTGCCGAGACGCAGCCGTAGGTATCCTTTTGTCGAGGAAGAGCCATGTTCAGAAACGACTGATCTTCTAGCTGAGACTTGTTTAGCGATGAAATCTGTCGATAAACTCGACGAATTAACTCATCGGATACGGTAAAACACTTGAATGTGAAAGGTCCTGCACAGCAAGGATCCCTGAATTTCATGATATTTAAAAAGCCGCCAACCGTTTTCATAACACCGTGATTTCGAAAATATTTGAATTTATTTCGTTTGTCTCGTTCTTCTTGCTCTTAATTCAGTATTTGCATTCCAGTATTCGGCCATGAGCAAGGACGAAAGCATACTATCTAGCATTTCTGGACCCGGATCGAGCGGAGGAACTCAGGTATTTCATCGGAGTTTTGTAAATGTATAATAATTTATCTACGCACTTGGCGCAACAGGAAAATGAACGAATATAATAATGTTATGAGTAGACGAGGGGATTAGTGATGTGGATGGGAGAGGTAATTAATGGTGGTTTTCTAAACGACTTTTAAAAACATTGACATTGGGTGCGGTGCGAATAAAGTAGGGTAAATAGTTGAGAGTACAATAGAGATGATCTAACAGTTTAGTGAATTCAATGTTGATATATAATTTATGTTTTCTATTCAGGCTCATCTGGTCAAGGTCCTCGCCAATGTCGTCGAAACACAGAAGAGTGTTGCCAGCCAGTTCGCTGCCCTTTTCGATCGTGTTGAGGAGGCAAGAGTGAGTCTTTGGGGCTTGACGACGAAATTTTCATTATTGCGTTTCACAACCTTAACAATATTAACAAGACGACTTTCACAATATTATGAACTCCTTAGAATAAGCGTCTAATTTGACAAAATTACAGAACGAAACCCGAAGAAATATTGCTGCGCTTACCGATGAGATTAAGAAACTGGAGATCAGAAGCAGCACCATGTTTGAGAAAGTCACCACTCAATTGATGGCACAGGTTGGGCTTACAGTTTTTTTATTATAATGCTTGAAATGTTGTATATGGGTGACATTCTGAGATTTTGAACATATGTGTGCATATGCGTGGAACTAGGAGAAAAGGTCGATTCGAGGGATCAGCTCCATACTTCCACAGGTGGTAGTACTCGGTGAGTCAGGAAGGTATGCCACCTTGGGACTGACCGCGACGCGTCCGAAGCGCGTCAGAGCGCGCGAAATTTGAAACTCGCTTTTTCGATTTTTGCTCATTTTCTCTCTAATCGATTAGAAATTGGTATCAATCGATTCCTCTGTGCCCGGTGAACATTATATATATATATATATATATATATATATATATTGGGTGTTAACCCATACGATTTCATCATCATGGTGAAATTTAATTTTTAAAATTTGAAAAATTTGTGAAAAATTGAGTTTTGAGAAAGGGGAAAATTTTATTTCGAAATATAATCGAACATATTACGGGACGAATATTAAGAATAAAAAATCGGAAGAAAAAAATTACCGCACCCCTCAAATATGAGAAAAAGTATTTTGGCTTGATGTAAGAATGCACATTTCTGTCGTTTTCCCGGATTCCCCGTGCAAGCAGTAATACAATAAATTGGTATAAATGTTACAAGAATTTATTGAATCGATCGCTGGTCAGCAAATTCGAGTTTGTGCGATTCTGGGGAATAAGGATTTTGTAGATGGAAAAACTATCTACAAATTTGAGATGTAGACGTTTTGTATCTGCAAAAACTTGTTTCTTCAGAATCGTGCAAATTCTAATTTGCTCATCATCGATCGATTCGATAAATTCTTGTAAGTATTAGAGCAATTTATCGTATTACTACTTGCACTGGGAATCCGGGAAAACGACAGAAATGCGAATTCTTATCGTTACCAAATTACTTTTTCTCATATTTGAGGGGTGCGGTAATTTTTTTCTTCCGATTTTTTATTCTTAATATTCGTCCCGTGATATGTTCGATTATATTTCGAAATAAAATTTTCCCCTTTCTCAAAACTCAATTTTTCAAATTTTAAAAATTAAATTTCACCATGAAATAAAATTTTCCTCTTTTTCAAAACCCGATTTTGAACATATTTTTAAATTAAAAAAAAAATTAAATTTCACAATTATGATGAAATCGTATGGATTAACACCCAATATAGAAAATGTTCACCGTGCACAGACGAATTGATTGATACCAATTTCTAATCGATTAGAGAGAAAATGAGCAAAAATCAAAAAAGCGAGTTTCAAATTTCGCGCGCTCTGACGCGCTTCGGACGCGTTGCGGCCAGTCCTAAGGTGGCATACCTTCCTGACTCACCGAGTACTACCACCTGTGGAAGTATGGAGCCGATCCCTCGAATCGACCTTTTCCCCTAGTTCCAAGGGCTCTACTTCACTTTACCAGATTGGGGGTAGAGCCAAGGCATAGACTTAACCTTATTCGATTTACTGTCATATTTTGTTCTTGCTTAGGCTGCTTAGGTAAATGCTTAGGCTGCTTAGGTTCAAGCTTAAACTATTTATGGTTATGCTCAGGCTGATTATCCTTATGCTAAATAATTGCTATCAATCTGGTAAAGTGAAGTAGTGCCACAATTATTTCAGAATGATGCTTTGAGCGCTGCTCATGCCGCCGAACGTTCACAGTTGATTACGCAGGTGATTTTGTTTCCATTTGTTGAGCCCTTCAGCTAATTCACGCCTACTGTTCTCAATGCTGTCGTCGATATAACACCCAATTTCCAGAATGAGAGCATTCTAAGTATCATCAAAGCTACCGTCTGCAATGCGGCACCTCGCCCTGCTCCCGTTCACTCGCAGCCCATGCAGGTAGCTCTAGTTACCAGAAATAATGCTCGTTAATACGTGGTAATATGAGCTTTTAGCTTCTACCATACTATGTTGATTTTTGTCTAATATTACAGGCTTTCAATCAGGCTATGACTGCAAATGCGATGTTCGGTGGGATCTCTAACCAGGACCAGCAGCTTATGGACCAGTTCAACCAGCTGGTTAGTTTAAATAGTTGCTAATTTCCACAACAAAAAGTGTATTCGTTAATAATGCTTGCTATATGTTTTTCAGACTCCTAACCAGATCGGTGCTCTCCAAGCTCAGATGCGTCAACTGCAGATTCAGCAACAGCTTCAACAGCAGCAACAGCACCAGGCTATGCTTGCGAGAGCGTACGTTTCTGCTGTGTACTGAATCGCTATTATAATGATAATTGTTTTAGCGCTGCTTCTTCGACGAGTATCGCGGCGCCTTCTCAGATGCCTTCAGTGCCCACTGCTGCAGTTCCGGCCATTCCGGTCATTCCTGCTGCCACACCTGCTGCTCCCACTCCTGCTGTAGTCACGCAGCCCGCTGCACCCAAGGTAGCATGCTTCTTGTTCTCAATATCGACTTATATTCTTTATCGCAGGTGGAAGTGAAGCCAGTCATTCCCACACCCACACCTGCATCTGCATCAGTCGCTGCGAAGCCGTTGTTCTCGTTTGGTTCTCCTGCGGGAGCTAGTTCGACTACCGCAAAGCCGGTACATATCAGCCAAATTATTTGTGACCCTGCCATTTTCAAATGTATAAGACCGTTTTCTTCAGCTCTTTGGAGGTTCGATGGCTCCATCTGTTGCACCTGCAGCTACTACTGCAGGAGCCGCTGCTCCAATCTCTACCTTCTCTTTCGTAGCCCCTAAGCCAACTCCCAGTTAGTGCATCAGCATATATTTTTTAGTAAATGTTCTGAAAACAGTTGATTCAATCCTTTCAGAGGCCGAGGTGAAGGAAGAACCAGCTGATGACGAAAATGATGAGGATCATGTGAGTTTCACTCCATAACGTTTGTATTGATTTTATACCTAATTTATTGTTTTTTCTTCGCAGGTAGAGGAGTACGAACCGGACGTTGACTTCGCTCCCGTCATTCCACTGCCTGATATGGTCGAGACTGTAACCGGAGAGGAATCTGAGAAGGTATGACTATAATAATAATAATTTATCTACGCACTTGGTGCAACAAGAAAATGAATATAATAATATTATGAATTGAGGAGATAATTAGTGTTGTGATTGAGAGAGGTCTTTAATGAGGGGGTGTTTTTCTAAACTTTTCTAATGTTTTTTTAAAAAAAAAATTCTTGACATTTGGTGCGGTAATTGTGAGAAGCTGAAAATATGTAAATATATTCAGGTGTTGTTGGAGGATAGGTGCAAGCTGTTCCGTTTCACTAATGGCGAGTGGAAGGAGCGTGCCACTGGGAACATCAAAGTGCTCAAGAACGAGAAGGCTGGCAAGCATCGTGTGGTCGTCAGAAGAGATCAAGTTAGTGTGCATTCTTAGAATTTTAACTATGCGGTATTATCACTGGAGGTTCTCGTCTGATTGTTAACCAAATAGGGAAGCATTGTGGGTGGTTGGCTGAGTTGGGAGTATTTCCGTCTATCAGATGGTGCTGGTGTCTCGTGAAGATGGATTCCACGCTCAGGTGCACAAGGTAGCTGCTAACTTCAATCTCGCCCCTGGAGTCAAAGTGGCTTCCATGAAGAACAATCAGAAGGCTGTCGTGTGGTTCTGCGTCGATTTCTCTGAGGACGAAGTGACTGGAGTGAACGAGCAACTCTCTGCCAAATTCTCCTCTCCCCAGCAGGCTGAAGAGTTCATGGAACTGATCAACTCCATCGTCGATGCTATGCCCAGTGAGTTGCTTAAAAAAAATCGTTTATGGATTTTTTTAGGTTTACTGATTTCGTTTATGGTTTATGGAAAACGTTTATGGATTTTTGTGGTAACATTAATCTGAGAATTATGGTCATTTTTCAGAGTCTGGAGCCACTCCCAAGAAGCCTGTAGCGAGTAAGACTGAGGGCGCCAAGGTGGAGATTCCTAAGACGGAAGAGCCTAAGAAGAGTGCGGTAGTTGCTCCTTCCGCAGCTCCTGCTGTTGTAAGCACTGGATTTGGAGACAAGTTCAAGATGACTGCCGGAGAGTGAGTTACCATTGCCTTTTCTCGGTATCTTGCTTGTCTTGCAAATCGAAACACCAATTTTGTTTGAATAGTGAGTTTAAAGAATTGAGCATAAATATTCAGATGGGAGTGTGCTGCTTGCTACGTCCGCAACACGGCTGATGCGGCCGAGTGCTCGTGCTGTGGAACTGCCAATCCCAAGAGTGAGAAGAAGGAGTCGGACAAGAATCCCTTCGGAAAGTGAGTAATCTGACCAAATCAAGCATTCCGATCCTTGCATATTTTTCAGGTTGTGAAAATTTGTTTGTGTACTAAATTTAACATTTTAAGGAACGCGACCATCTTCAATCCGGCTGCTGCCTCTGGCTCCACTACCAAGTTCTCGTTCGGTATGGGAGGAGGAGGGACATCGTCTCCTGCCCCAGTCAGCACGACTACCACTGAGACGAAGACATCGTCAGTTTCATTATATTATTTGCAATCGTTCAATCTATTGACGAAAGCGTATTATTCATTTGGTTATTTCAGTGCCCCTTCTGCCTCTGGTTTATCCTTCGGTTCATCTGCCACCACCACGACTGCCCCCTCCACTGCCACTACTGCCGCTCCCAAGTTCTCTTTCATGCAGGCTGCGGCTGCTGCCTCGAAGGAGGATGAGAAGAAGCCACCCCTCTTTGGGTCAGTTTGATTTAATATTTGAAACTCTATTAACTCTATTTCATACACTTTTTTCATTACTCAGTCGTCATATATATAATTGTCCGATGACTCACTGATTGAATGATTGTGGTGTTTCAGTTCCTCTGGTGCTCCATCCGTTGTCTCTGCTGCCTTCGGTGGTGGAGTGACTCCCACTCCGAGTGGCTCCTCCACTTTCTCCTTCAAGGCGGCTCCTACTCCCTCTTCCTCCTCTTCCTCCACTGCCACTGCCACTCCGTCGGCCCTTCCCGCCTTCTCCTTCAAGACTCCGGGTTAGTCGAACTAAAGTAAAGCGATGGGATGTGGAAGATGTGATTCAGATCCGTCGAAGCCAACGTCAATCTTCGGAGGCAGTCAGAAGACTCTCTTTGGCACTTCGAACCCCGCTACTCCTGTTGATACGATGAAGCCAGAGGAGGAGAAGAAGGAAACGCCCGGAACTGTCTTTGGAAGCAGCTTCATGAGTGGTAAGCACATACCTAAATAATAATTAAATATGTGTTTGGTGTACCTGTCTAAATTAAGTCTCAATTACGTTTCATTTGTTTAATTTAATTCTTCAGATACATATGCTTTAATAATAATTGTGATTACAGGTGGCCAATCTACTTCTGCTGGATTCAGCGGTCTCACTGGCAAGCCGTCCATATTCGAGCAGCAGGATAAAGTGGCTGAGGGACAGAAGAACTTCGCCAATCTTGCAAAGAGCAAGGTGAGCTTCAGCTAGTTTCATCCCAGAGATAATGGATGGTAATGGATGTCTTTGAGCCGTTCGGTCAGTCTGCTGCTGTAACCGCCGCTGTGGCGCCTGCCGCTAGCTCTAAGGACGAGGATGGAGAAGAGGGAGATCCCGAGGAATACGAACCCGATGTCCAGTTTGCTCCTGTGGTCCCGCTTCCTGATCTGGTTGAAGTGAAGACTGGAGAGGAGGATGAGAAGGTCCTAGTTTTTGCATTTACTCATTTAATATTGTTTCTACATAAACAAATATTTATTTGATATTCCATTATCAGGTGCTTTTCACCGCTCGCAGCAAGATCTTCCGTTACGTGCGTGAGACGAAGGAGTTCAAGGAGCGCGGAGTGGGCGACCTCAAGGTTAGCAAATAGAAATATGACCACAAGTCTTCGTGTGGCGTAGTGGTTAGCGCGTCGGGACTCTCAATCGAGGGTAGCGGGTTCGACCCCCCGCGTGAGCAGCCTCTGCCTTAAGTCTTAAGCACGTGCCTAAGGCTGAGCAATGATGTATTACACGAGCTTAGGACACCTTCGGAAAGCCCCTCGGGGATATGAGACTAACTGTTCGTGCTGAGCTCTTTTATTTTGTCCGTTTTCCTTATAATGCCAAATTGGTTTTAGAATATATTTACATATTTTCAGCTTCTACACAACGAAGGCTCCAACAAGTTCAGAGTTGTTATGCGCCGTGATCAGGTATTGTCTATTCTACAATCAATACCTTCTTATCTTCTTCTTCTTATGTATCTTCTTATGTATCTTCTTATGTATCTTGTATCTTCTTATGTATCTTCTCAACACGATCGATCACTGATAGAAAAGTGTTAACTTTGTTATGTTGAGGTGCACAAGTTGTGTGCCAACTTCTCGGTGCTGAAGAACTCTAATCTGGTGGAGAAAGCTGGCCAGTCTAACGTCCGCTCCATCGTCGTCACTGACTTCGCCGAGAATGATGCTGGGGACATGGAGTCTCTGTGCATCAAATTCAAGAATGCAGAGATCGCCAAGGAATTCGAAAGGGCTTTCCAAGATGCCCAGGCCAGACTTCAGTGAGCCCCCCTCCCTCCCCACGCCTCATTCATCATTTGGCCCTGGATCATGCTCTTATTACTTTCGCAGTAGTGATATCACATTTAGATGCACCCAATCTATTAATTGTCCTCACGAATATTTTGTCTGTTGATCTATTCCGTTTATCTATCTCATCTTTTACAGTTTATTTGACATGTTTTCGTTGTATCGAGGTTCTATCGAGTTCTGTCAGTCCGTTTCCCGCTGTGTTGTTTATTTGATTCTCTAGTAGGTTCTGAAACAAGAATATCCCTTTGTATTCGTCTAGTTGTACCAGATAAAGTTTAATTCTCTCCAAATCATGCTCCTATTCATTTAAGGAAAGAAGAAGAATCATATGGCAGGAGTTTGCCATGAAAGGATTAGAGAATATGATAGACAGATTAGAGAGATCATTAACCAAGAATTGAGGAGAGTACAGCAGATTAAAATATTACAATAGTTGCGTTGTTGAAATTTGTATTATTTTATTTACTTTCAACCGAGTGCAATTGTTATGTGTAAAAGCATCGTTAAATAATTTTTATCTACAGGATGACTACATTGGATGGTTGGATAGGATTGAGGGGGGATACGGTAGTCTTGGAGTGAAGGGGGATACTGTAGTCTGTTTCACTTTTCTTCATCTTTCACAGTGTAGGATTTGACAAAATTTTCGGAGACTCGAGTACGGAAAAGATTCCTTAGTTCAATCATGTTGGCGCTTGTACTCTTCCTTTCCTCCCTGAATAGCAAATGATCAGTTGATCAAAGATCAAAGACCAACTTGAGAAAATGGACTATCTTCTTCCATTGTTCCGTTCCAGAAGAATCACGAGGCTAAAGAGATCAAAGATCAATTTGAGATATACGATAACAAACTTTTTTCTTTTCGGCTTTCTTCTTTTTAAATTCACGAGTTGATAGGAATTTCTGAAATATCATTTTGTCAATTCTGGGAACCAAATGGTACATCATCATTTCCTTCCATTATCTCCGTTTCGCCGAAGAGGTTAGTATCCTCAACTTGTTTGACTAGAACAAATCAATATTATTGGTAGGTCATTGTCAATTCCTCAATCCCTCACCCAAATTACTAACGAAGAGAACCCGACTCGAATAATCTCCCTGGAAGGAAATCAATAGTGGAATAGATTACTGTAGTGCATACCTGAAGTCTCATCCAATGCATCCAAATTGCAAGAAATGCAATCAGCCAGACTACCGTGAGCACACTCCATCCAATAGCAACCACTTGTAACTGAAGAAGAGATATTCATGGGGATAGAGAGATGGAATACGGTATCTTACCCATCTTCCGAGATCTCCGTGTATGATCATCTCGACTTGACGGGTGAATCTGCAAAAAAGAGGATTACGGTAGGTAGTTAATTGAGGTAGATCACTCACCCTAAACATCGAATCTCGTGGATGAACGAGAAGAGAAGAAGAGTGAAGAGGACCACTCTGTGAGAGAACATGAGCAACGAATGAATGAAAGAGAGGAGAGGAGAAAGAGAAGAGACTTACCATAGTCATAGATTGACACAGAATGCTGAGTAGGAGAGAAAGAATTATTTTAGGCCCGATAGTTCGCATGAAGAGATCGTTCCATCTTTTGGGCGCTCTTCCGCGTCCTCGCTTAGGCCCTCGTGGTGTCCAATCGATCACAGTTCTGCTCTACTTCAAGTCATGATCATTAGCAACTTTATGCACCCAGAGCCACTTTCTTTTCAAGGCTGTACGAAGAACGTCTCTGACCTGAGTGAGTCCACGCAGACTTTCGTTCGAGACATGATCCAAGACAGGGCGTCCGACCATCCAACGCTCCATGAGTCTTTGGTCCACCGATAATCTCTCCCTTTGTGCTTTGGACAAGGCCTTTGTTTAACATCCGTATAGGAAGACGGGAATGATTCAACTTTTGAAAAGACGGCGCTTGTGAACAATTTGGATGGATCTATTCACTAGGAATGATCTATGCTTATGGAAAGCCCCATACTCTGCCTAAATTCACCAGCCAATCTCCCTCTCCAGAGTAGTACTTCGATAATGAACCATTTCAATTTATTCATGCTGAACAAGTGGTGAGTTTTACGTACAACGGAAAAAAGGATTGAGTATTTAAAGGAGGAGTAGCAGCAATATTAAGTCGGGGGAGCTGACATGATAGCCATATTGATCCCACGAACCATGATTGAAATCCAAAATTTGAAGGTCGTAGGTAAATTTCTGACCGAGTTATGAGTTATAGTAATCAAGTAATTGCAGAATGAAGGTGATAGCATTCAAAGTCTCAATGTAAAGTATTATACAAAGTCTTTAGAATTACCAAGTCAATGGCGTAGAACAATGAAAACTCCATCAAACACCATAATCCATTATGTAAATCTATGAACATTTCAATCTCACATTTGGTTCCATTGGAGTTGGTGATCTGAGCATTTCCCTCCATTGTGAGGGAAGAGTTGCGATTGTTGGAAACCTTCATTTTCCAGTTGTATTAACCTGTGGTCAATCAATAGAGATCAAAGATCAATGATAGACAATAGTTGTACATTTCCATTCTGAACGTATTGTCTGTTCACTCCAATATTGGCATCTGAGTTGTCAGTTCCATTTCCCTTTATCTCCCCGTTTCCAATTGCCATGATATTCACTTCTCGTTTGTATGTATTTAGTTTTTATTATTTGCTTTAAAAATGGCACACTTCAGTGCGAACTGTTTGTTGTTGTTCTAGTGTTATCTTATCACCCTAGCACCCATCACCCAATCCTACCGTATCTTTGAGTGACGCAACCATCTGACCTCTGCCCGATAGGGGGAGATCCCTCTTTCGAGTGTAAGATTAGCCTCTCTCTAGTCTGGTCTCACCCAATGGATGGGCGATTTGAAAGAGACGTGAATCTTCCATCTCTTGATCTCCACTCAATCGTCGTCAAAATGATAGTCATGCACCACTCACTTTCTCTTTTCTCACACTTGATTACCCAATTTGTGTTTATCACCTCCACTTGCCATATTTCTTCATCTTCTTATCGGCGTGTTCCCAATATTCCCCCGTTAACATGTGTCGTATCTCCTTCTCGTCTTCTCAATTATACAATGATGAGTCTCCCCTCTGGTCCCCCTCCCTCTCCTCCTCTCTATTTCATAATCACCTTCTGTTCCATCCCAACTCCAATATTCAAAAGCGTTTTTCAAACGCGGCGTCCCTCGCATCACTCTTCCTTCTCTATCAATGGTTGTATACTCATCTCTTAGAATAGTTATTGGAAGCCTATCATCTTCCTTCTTTCTCTCTTTCGGTTGATTATATTGACGTACCTCTATCAGAATATTTGTTTCATCTGAATCATTTGATCTATTCGGAATAGGCTATTCTACCTCTGTCTTTCAGCGACTGCGATTCGGATATCTGAACCATTTCTGACTTATTTGAGCGATTTACGTTGTAAATTAAAAGAGGAGTGGCAGCAATATTTAGTCAGGGAAGCGGACACGATAGCCTGATTGATCCCTTGAACCATGATGGAAATCCAAAATTTCAAGGTCGTAGGTCTATTTTGGACCGAGTTATGGGCGCGCGCAGTTTGCAAGATGATCAGGGAAAGGGCTGCTAAATGTCTCCGAGAGATTGCGCAGCGCACCCTCTCTCCCTCCGCCACTTTTCGGCCTTTCCATGTCATCTTTTTTACGAGATGCTAGAGCGGCAGATAGACCAGAGACCGTAGGGAGAGGGGGCTAAAGGTCACGTGAGACGGGTAGAGACGGGTAGATCAAGGGAGGATTCCTCTCTCACTGGGGAATGGGCCCGCCCCCTTCACTACTATGTTTAGCATGGACATGGTCGTGTCCTTGCTAAACGCAGTAGTATGATCCGGCAAATCGTGATGGGAGTCGCTGGTTGTCATTGCTGACAGTCTTTAGACTCCAATAATCCCACGACTTCTATCTCTCATTTCCCATTCCAATTCCTCCATCACTTATAGTATCTTCACTTCGACTGTGGCGTCTCTTTTCGAGTATATTTGAATCAACGCCATTCGATTGTTCTCTTGTGCAACCTCTCCTCCACTCCAGTCCCCATCACTCCCCTTCAGTCTCTCTCCCCTCATGGCTTCTCCTGCCATTGGTATCGATCTGGGGACGACCTTCAGTGCAGTCTCGTATGTTGAGAATGGAGAAGTGATCGTTATTCATAACAATGCAGGTAGATAAGGATGATTTCCCTCTGGAATGATTGACTCTGCTCATACGAGAGTATTCCTCTAGTGAAGAGACTACAGTATCCCCCTTCAGGTCACGAGATCACTCCGTCTGTCGTTCACTTCGATAAGGATATCGTGTTAGTGGGAGAAGAAGCCGTCAAGAAGAGAAGGCATGGAGCCATGAATACCGTATTCAGTTAGTTGCAAGGGGGGGGGGGATGGAGGGGGGGGGGAAGGTGGGGGAGGGAGAGGGGGGGGGGAGGGGGGGGGGGAGAGCAATAGAGAAAGAGTGCTCATCTCAGACATCAAACGACTGATGGGACGACGACACGATGATATCCTCGTCCAACAGAGAAAATGGCCATTCGAGGTACGAAGAAGATCAAAGATCAACTTTCAAAGATATGGAGTCTCTCCTTTCAGATCCTTCGTGGGGCCAACGATAGAGCGAGTGTGAGGGTGGACGCAGAAACGTACACTCCAGAGCAGATATCAGCCTTCATACTTAACTATCTTAAGGTAATGGAGTGAGAAACATGAGGAAAGAGGGATCATATTGAATAGAGGGACTCATTCCAATCTCATTCCCTCTCAGAGAATCGCCCGTAAAGTTCTCCTGGAGGATCCAGTGGATGCAGTCATCACCGTCCCTGCCAATTTCACCAATGCACAGAGAGAAGTGAGGAGGGTCACGAGTATGATCTGGATTGGGATTGACCGTTGGGATGGATGATATGGATGCCAAGCATGGCATGGATTGAATATGTGTTGAGGCTACTCGTGACGCTGGTCGAATGGTGGGACTCAACGTCCTCCAGATTGTGAATGAACCAACTGCGGCTGCTATTGCATTCAGTGAGCAGAACAATGAACCCATTTGGTGAGATGAAGAGACAAGAGAAGGGGGATGATTGTAGTAGATGGGAGGGGGGGGGGAAGGCGGGGGGGGGGGGGGGTGGGGGTGAACGAAAAGTGCATTCGTTCAGGCGAGTTCTGGTGTTCGATCTCGGCGGGGGAACATTTGATGTCTCCATCGTTGAAATCGAAGGGAAGAACAGGAAAGTATTGGCTACTGATGGATTGACTACTCTTGGAGGAATCGACTTCGATGAGAGAATATATGACGAGGCCATTGCACGATTCCATGAAATGGGTACGGTAGATAGAGATGAAGAATAGACCTTCATTTCGCATGACTGAATAGAAACCGTGACTGACTTCTCAATGTTGAGGCATCAAGATCACTGAAGTTGACTGGACTCTAGTGGAGGCATGCGAGAATGCGAAGAAAGCCCTTTCGAAGAGAAACTCTGCCCGGATCAGTCATCCCCATTATGGAGGGTTAGTCAATTGAGAAGGAATTATACCAGATCTCACAGTAGATGTATCTATGATCAATATGCATGAATTAGAAATGATGAGACGACTAGCACTCCAGGCTATTTAATACCCACTGATCCGTCTATTGGGCTGGTTTCGATCTCACACTCAGGGCTGGTTTCGATCTCACCTACTCGACCTTCATCGAATTGACTGAGGATCTACTGGAACAGACTCTTTCTCTCACTGAGAAAGTACTCGCTGATGCTGGATTGGATGAGGTGAGTCAAGGGAGAAAAAGAGATGGAGATGAGTTGATTATACACACACATACAACTCTCTTTTGCATCGGTAGAGAGAGTGCGTCTTGTGCTCATGAAGAGTATTACACAATGTGATAGATGGATGATGCTCTCTCCCTTCTCAGGATCTAATGGACGAGATTCTATTGGTGGGAGGATCCACGAGGATCCGACGTATTAGAGAGATGCTAGTAGACAGATTCCCTTCTATCAACATCAGAGATGATATCGAACCAGAACTCGCTGTGGCTAAAGGAGCTGCCATTTTGGTGAGCAGAGAGGGAGGGGAGAAGAGGGGAGGAGGGAGAGGGAAAGGAGGGGGAGGGGACGAGAGGAGAGGGGGGGGGGAGGTTGGGAGGGGAAGGGCAGGGGTAGATGCCAGGCCGAAAACCGATTGTTTGAAGCATTTAGATAGCGTTGATACATGGTCTACTCATGGCCATGGTCCATCCTAGTTCCTTCAATATCTCCTTCTCTTCATATGAGGCCGTTTGCGTTAGGATCAACAAGGGTCCCACAGGGGTCAGGAACAGGAAAAATGACATACCCTCAAAAGTTGGCTCCTGGGGTGACTTTTTATTCTGAATCGATTGGTGAGGCCCGATTTTCGATCTGAGCGTTCTGAATCCCGGTACGGCACGATGTCAATTTGGTCAAAATCTGTTTCTGCGATAAAAACCTGGAAAGACAAAATTGGCCAAAATCACACGTACCCGACCAGAATTTAATTCTCTACAAAATGAAATAAAAAAGGGCTCTAAATTTTTCCTTACCGAGTTATGATCATTTTTTGACAGAAAAAGTGAGACTCGAAAACCCATTAACACAAGAAAGAGCATGTTCCCCTGATCATTTTGGTATATGGGATGAAGGATTTCTGTGCAACTTTTTTCTTTCGAGTTTTCATGATCTCGCATGTAGAAATTCGGTTTCTACGTGCGAAAATACGTCAGAAAATCATACAGTCATGTTTTTTTGAAAATATGATTTTTTCGACCCTGACGTCGTCGTCGATGTCGAATTCTGGGTCAAAAAAGTCATTTTCTCAAATGCATCTGACAATATGAGTTTCTGACGTATTTTCGCACGTAGAAACCGAATTGCTACATGTGAGATCATGAAAACTCGAAAGAAAAAAGTTGCACTCTAAAAACAGCAAAAAATGCGAGTTGGCGACACTTAAACCGATGGGAAACCACTATGGCAAAGGTGAAATCCTTCATCCCATATACCAAAATGATCAGGGGAAGATGCTCTTTCTTGTGTTAATTGGTTTTCGAGTCTCATTTTTTCTGTCAAAAAATTATCATAACTCGGTAAGGAAAAAAGTTAGTGCCTCGATTTTTATTTCATTTTGTAGAGAATTAAATTCTGGTCGGGTACGTGTGATTTTGGCCAATTTTGTCCTTCCTGGACCAGTTTTTATCGCAGAAACAGATTTTTACCAAATTGACGTCGAGCCGTACCGGGATTCGGAAGGCTCAGATCGAAAATCGGGCTTCACCAATCGATTCAGAATATAAAGTTACCCCAGGAGCCAACGAGGGTATGTCATTTTTTTCCTGTTCCAACCACTTGTTGACCCTACCGCAAACGCCCTCATATCTCTATGGATTTCAGGCGGATTCTCTCGCTCGGTCATGGCCGGATCCCTCTGACCCCTTCCTCTCTCGATCAGATGATTCCTTCCCTGCAGTCTCTCTCATCGATGTCACTCCTCACCCACTCGGAATGACTCTCGATGGAGATAAATGCAAGATTCTCATACCCAAGAATACTCGATGCCCATTCAAGACATATCAATACTGCACCCAATGTATTCAATGAGGAAGAAACAATTGACGATTGAGGTGAGAAGATAGAGGGAGGGGGGGGGGAAGGGTGGATGGGATGGAGGGGAATGATGAACGAGATTCCTAATTGAGACAATCATCGACACATTCTCATTCCAGATTCTCGAGGGAGATAATCCTCTCGCTTCTCTCAATAACGTCCTGGGTAACGTAGAGATAACCCATCACACACAAAACCAAAGGGAAAGAATCTCATCAAGGTTGGTTGAATGAAAACATTAGGATTGACTGAAAGATGTCTAAGCGTCTTCATTCTTAATCATTTGTATCGCTAATGGATGAATATTGATTATCCCCTCTCTCTCTCTCCAGGTTGTTCTCTCTATCGATGTCAATGGGATTTCTCTCTGCTTCTTGCCATTGATGAACACACGAAGGAAGAAGTGACTGTGACCATCAAGAGTGAC